>APFE030270141.1:43239-84433 GCA_000404065.3 Pinus taeda
TCTTTCTTGAAGTTTGACATGGAGAGCAGAGGTATTAGGCTTGACAAGGAGGATAATATGACTATTGATGGAGCCATATTAACTGCAAATAGTCATGGTGACAATTTTTAGTGTAACACATGGCATTAATCTCTGAGGCATGAGTGTTTTCTGATGCATTTGCAGCTTGATTGGAAATATCAAGAGTTTGACTAGATGGTCTTCCTATTTCCTGTGTGCTTGAAGAACCGATCACACCATCACCAGCATGAGAGTCTTTACTCAATTATGGCGGTGGTGGAACAGTGTAAGTTGGTTTAGCTCATTGGAGATTTTATCATAGAGCGTGCCGGGTTGTTTGTAAATCCAATCTAAGTATTGGGCATGAGCGATAACTTTCTCTTCTGTGACAGCCCCACCTTTTGCCACATCCTCGTTGGTTGATGGCAACAAGGAATTTATGAACCACACAACTAAAAGTTGATAAGGAACATATGTCTTAAACATTCGACGGCGACGCTACCACTCATGAATGTGATATAATATATGGGTAGAGGTAGTTTGTTTAAAGTTGGTCAAGAGTTCCGTTCCAGTCTGATATCTGATAGGTAAGTGGAAGTGGGTCAAAAAGTTAGTGGCTAAAGTGGTGAAGTTATCGAAAGAAGCTCTTAGTAATTAAATGTACCATTTAGCAGTTGGACCAGTAAGTGTTCTTTGGAAAAGACGAAGTCTAATCAAATCATAATTCAAAGTGTTGGATCAACACCATAAATAAAAGGTCATAACATGATTCGATGGGTCTTCTCCAGGATTTCTGTTAAACTTCAAAGTATTAGATGGTAACTTGTGCGGAATTACCGGCCACCAAGGTATATATGTGATTGGATCATTTGTGAGCCGGTTTAAATCTGGTAATTCTAAAGTTGTTATGAATGGAAACTATCGATTCAAGTCAGGTTGAGCATACCCAAGATATGATGGAATTTCCTATGCAATAGGTCTTTGCAGACCATCGTAGGGCATCTGCATTTGGTAACCTTGGTATGATTTTTAAACAAAACCAGTATAAGGTGGTTGTTGATAACCAGATTGAATTTGTGGTTGTCCATAACCTGCAAAGCTTTGTTGCCCCAGACCTTGGTAAGCTTGATATTGACCAAAACCAGGTTGAGCTTGTGAACCAAGTCCAAATTGAGGTTGGAACTGTTGGAACTGGGGTTGTTGGAATTGTGGCAGCCACGATTGTTGAACCAACTGTGGTTGCCCAACAATGAAAGGTTGACCAAGTTGTGAATCAACTATACCAGTGTAAGCCTAGGTCAATCCAAATAAAGGTATACTAACCTGAGGTTGTTGTTGAGCTCCAGAAACAAGTGGTTGTTGTATAACAACTTGAGAAACTTGAACCTCTTGACTTGAAACTTTTGGTTGTGAGGGAGAAGGATCAGTTTGTACCGGTTGAGATACAACAGATTAAGCTTGCGACTGCGGCACAATAGTAACAATAGGTGTAGTAGGAATATTTGACACAGTTTTCATCGGTTGTGTTGGATACACAAGCCTTGGTTGAGTTGGCATTGCTGGTTGCCATTCTCAAACTCTAATTCCAGTTTGACTTGAATATTGTGGGAAATTACCATCTGGTTGTCCTCTGGAATAAGGAGGATACAATGAATAAGCATATTGCTCTCCATATGTTGGCAATCCAGTATTTAATGGATACACAGGTCTCTACTCACCAGATTTCCCAGCCTGATACTGATGTGCAGGGTAAAACTGTTGATTTCCCATTAGAGAAGAACCAAGTAGAATTTTGGTTGAGGACATGGGTGATGACCATGGTGCAGAAGCAACCACTAAGTGGGTTCTTGACAATGATTGGTAACCAATTGAGACGGATGATTCACCATACAGGTGCGACTCAGGTGTGGTAGAAAACATTGAAGGAGCTACAACAGAAGATTCTGTTGCAGCTACATCAAATGATACAGTCTGGGATGTTAACGGTTGTTCAGCCATAGTTAACTGGCCCAACAGTTGTCCTAAAGATTCGACGGGTACTTAAAGGGAAGCAAGATCAGATGAAGCAAAATAATCAGGAGTAGTAGGATAAAGGTTAAGCCTAGTTCCAAAATGAAACTGGATTCCAGGTGTGGAATATGCTACTAGTTCCTCCTCTATGGCAATAAAATCTAGTGGAAGAACTTAACCATTAGGTCCATAAAAGATTTATGTTGTTGATGGAAGTGTAGTTTCAACAGCAACTGATGTCTGAGGGCTAACAACTTCTAAATGTTGAAATTCAAAGTCTAGATGTTCAGGTAAATGAACAACAGATTCAAAGGGAGGTTCCTAAACAATTTCAGGTTCAGATGTAACTTCTATTTGAACTAGAATAGATTCTAGACTAACTTCTGGTTGAGTTGTTTCAAGTTCAAAAGCACTTTCTTGTAGAACAATCTCAAGTTGAATATCAAGTTGTTGTTGGACAACCTCAGATACTATTTCACTAGGACCAGTACTAATGTCCTCAGGTAATTGAGAAACTTCTTCTTTAGGAATGGATGTACCAGAAATAGTAGGAGTAACTAGAGTCTTTGTAGCTACTGAAACAAATGTTTCAGGTAATCCAGGTGAGGAACTAGGAGTTCTTGATGTACTAGACTCAGTTAAACGAGACTGATTTGTTCGAATTGGCGTCACTTCGAGAGGGAAAGGCAGTTGGCTCGCTATTCTCCACGAACGATGGGGTTTAGGTTGATGTTCCTCCATGATTTTTGATTGATTATATCAACTTAAAATAAACTAAGGAATGAGGATGTTATTCATGGTCAATTATTTTTACGACACTAGAACACAACTTCGCTTCTTCATTTTTTTAAAGAGTTGATAAAAAGCAAAAGATGACTCTAGTCATTCGATGTTTAATGAGCCTAAAAGGACAAGTGCTCAAATGATCCTTTTACTTTTAAAGAGTTGAAAAGGAATGAAAGTGACTGCTCTGGAGATTCTAGACAAGAGGGTTTAACAGACAAATCGCAAAACTGCAATATACACCTTGATGATAACTGAAAGAGAAATGACCAAGGACTTTACATACGACAGTCAATCTTCCTGAATGTTGTGTTTGGTGCTTTGCGATCGGTAAGGTGATAGACTCGGCTTCCTAGGGATAAAAAATTTCAACCTATTGGGGTCTCCCACCATATACTCGACAGTAGAGGGAGCACAAGTTCGTACTAGCACTTCTCAAATCAGAGAGGAGGAATCACCCAACCTTAGTGAAAGCGACAGCCACTAGGTTTAAAGACGCCGGAACACATCTCTATCCTAGACCTCTATATGTTTTTCATTAATTTCCAATGCATTATTAGATTACTTGATGTAAATTTTAGGTCGATCTTGCTTAAAATTTGACTTTCAAGCTCACCGCGTGATGTATTCTGAAATTCCTAGGAATGCAACTATCATGATAAGCATTATTTCCATTTAATTTCAGCAATGAAAATCCTAGCTATGAGGGATAGAGCATGCAAGTATTTTTTGAACAAGCAAAAAAGAGCACAAACTAATGCAATTCCCTAAACCATTCCTTTTGAACACACAAAATCAAAATCTAAAATGCAAATTGCATGTATTTCTTTTCAGTTTCTCTTAATGTGAATGATACAATAAGAAAAACTAATGCACAAATGATTTAGAACTCTTTTCATAAAAAATGACGATTTGTGACAATTTATTTTAAAAGGGAAAGGAAGACTGTACGACACTTTCAATTTTAAAGAAATTAAGATTTTTGACACTTTAAATGAAAATACAAATCAAATGCACAAATAAATCAATCGAATATTTATGAAGGAAGACTTTAGGACACTTCATTTTTCGAAGAAAATGACGATTTTACGACACTTTTCTACCGAAAAAAAAAAAAAAATCGATCAAAACTACCTTTCGACAATGGATTGCAAATGATAAAATAAATACATAAAAAAACATCCAACAATTCAGTCTAAATTGAGTCGAATAAGGAGATAAACACTGTTTTCAGAGACAAAACATCATTGACATTCAGCAACTCATCCAAACAAGAGAAAATTTGCAAAAACTTTAAGTTCCTAGATGGGAAACTGACCCTGAAGGGATCAACACCGGCAGTAGTTAGCGACAGTGAGATGAATCGCACTGAACGTATGCAAGAAGTGCACTGCAGCGCAATGTGTCCTTTATCAAACTGCGCTAATAACAGTAAGCAATTCTAAAGGCAATTGTGTCACAGTTTCAACTCAATTTTCAATGAAAGAGGACTGAAATCAATAAACAACCACAAGTACAGTATGTAGAAATGTCTTAAGAGGCTAATAAGCTACTAAGATGGATAATCAGGTCCCCAGTGGAGTCGCTAATTTGTTTCAGGAATATTTAGCGTTCTTGGACAAACACCTAACCCACTAGATCTAGTAGCAAGCCTAGAAACAACAGACAAAGTAATCTCTACCTTTTCTATAATCAACAGATAAAACATGAGAGAAGAGAAACCTACTTGTAGTTTTCACTAGCTCCTTCTCTCCCTTGACCGATCTTGCTGCTCCTTTCCATACTTAAGTCACTCGGAAATTACCTACACAAACACAGAAATAAAAACCCATCAAGGCAAATGATAATGATCTATTGCTTACAAATAACATGGAGTTGAGAACATGATATACATATGAAAGCATTAACATATAACACAAGCATAAGGAAAAAGCCTTGAAAACTTTATTGATAAGAGGAAATATTACAACCCATATGTGCTCAATCTAGTGACACTCTGTCAATTCAATCCCTCTTCACCTCATGAAAAGCAAGACACTCCAACACTATTACAATGCTTGCACTCAATTCTAATCTCATATCACCAGCATCTCCTTACAACTCAATATTTTTCAGCCCCCTGATCTCTTAGATGAGTGATATTTTTATAGGTGAGTGAAGGAGGTTATGTCATCAATGATGATAATGAATGCCTTTCTAAATTTAGAAATCAGTTCCATGGAAGAAGGGACAGGGGATTGATGTTTCCTAATTCCCTTCCTCATCAAAATGCGAACTGAAAGGAGCAGGTGGCATTGAGAAACTTCTAGAGGCTTCCAATGGATAAGGAATCTTCAAACCCTCATGAAAGTTTGCTCAAATTCGCCCAATGACGGCCAAAGAGAGACCAAGTGTGTTTCATAGCACCCTGTCAGCGTATGGTTTGCATTGCAGTGCACCCTAATGAAGGCCTACCTGCATTGATCTTCTTAGAGGTAGTTTTTGGATTTTTTTAGTGATGGAACTTCTTAGGAAGTGAGGCATTCTGATGACTAACTTCTTTAGGGCATGTAACAACTGCACTAGGGGTTGATGGGCCCTAATAGTATCGATCTGTAACTTGGGCCTGATGTGCCCAAATGGATCTGTAACAGGGTCTCATACTTATCTGAGAATCACTAAGAAGCATTTTTGCCTTATCACATTAGCTACATTATTATCTATTAGGTCATATATTCGTTGTAGATTCATTTACAAATCAAAACATGATGAGAGCCAAAAATCATCATTGTCATAAAACATACTCATAACAAACATATAATTAACAAAAATCACAAGGATACAACAGCCATAAAAATCCACATATAATCATTACATTTACACATGAAATACCAAGGGAAAGAAACTCTTATTAATGAATGAAAAATCCAACCAGGTTTTGGACTTCCATGAACAACCTAGACATAGACTGGATGAACCAAAAAATTCTTTCATCCAATCACCCCCATGCCATATTCAAGGCATGAATGTGGGACTGATAACCAAAACTCAACCAGGCTTCCTGAGGCTCCACCACCTCACCCTCATCAATAGAAATAGGCTTTACCATAACCCACACCAGATCACTAGGCCCTAAACAAACATGGATGCCACCATATTTCTCCACCTACACCATGAGGAATTTTATTGTCTCCTGATCTCTAGACTCTACCGCAATCAATATTCTAATTCATGGATCACTAGGCCATATGCGTGACACCACCCTTTAGGCTTTACCGTATATCCTTCCATTCACCATCTAAGGATTCCTAGGCCTCGTTAATGGCACCCACCTATCGACTTTACAGTATAGCCTGTCATTCACTAGTCAAGAATTCCTTGGCCCACCTAGGCAATAAAAAATATGGCTTTACCGCAACCCACATTCTGGTTCAGAAGTTACTAGGCCAAGGCTTTAACGCAATCCACTGTCTGGTTCAAGGATCACTAGGCCATTTTTTCTTTCTTTCAAAGATCCACCTCATTCAATTTGAATCCAACCAGCAATCTAGCTCAACCAAAACATGAGAACTCCATCACACCATGGTTATCCGAAAATGGAAAGGTTAGGCTGAAAAACATTGTCACACCTATCAAAACTCATGCTTATGACAACAATAGAACCAAGAACACACATGCATAACCATGCATGTCAAAACTAACAAGAAAATCACACATGCAAATCGATACCTACAAATAATCACGTTGTAGTTGCCTGATCCTGCTCTTCCTTGCTTGATCCTAACTTTCCTTTGCCTTCTTTGATTTCCTTATTCCAATGTTGAAGTGATCCAAGAAAAATCTATGTATCCAAGGGTGTGAGAGAGAGAAAGCTCCAAAGCTGAATTGACAAAAGATTACAAATTGATCCTCAGAAGCCTTTTTATTAATGAGGCCTCTATTTTCTTCAATTTTCCATTATTTTCCTTGATTTTCCTCCTCACATGAAAGTTGCGACATTTCACCTTCATTTTCTCCTAATTTCCATTATTTTCATAAATAAAATTCCAATTACTGCCTCATTCCTTTCCAAAGCCTTTGCCAATTTCCTTAGCCATAATAAACCAAATGAACACCCACACTAGGATGTATTGTCCAACATTCATCTTGGAATACATGTCCCATAATCGTGGTTATTATTTTTCCTTTATTAACTTTTATTACATGGAATTTTCACCAAGGCTATTACAAAACCCTCCCCCTTGGGTGAACACCGTCCTCGATGTTCAATGACACTTACAACCAACAAGACTACTATAAGCAAAACATACTTCTCATGGAGCTTTATAACTTAACTCGATGTAGTTTTGTTGACACCTAATCATCAGGATTGGGTGAATAAGTATAACTGATGTAAATAAATAATAAGAAATATGAATAGTCACCGGGAGATGAAGTGAACAGTCTCTCCCTCATGTATATAATAAAGATCAACCTGAATGAATAAATGTGAATTGATTTTGAGATGTTACTGCCTGGTCTGACATGGTATCAAAGCCAGCACCATTTTTGGCTTCTAACTGCCATTGTAACTCCCTTCTACCATTTTTCATAAATTTGTGCGTGCCCTCTGCGTAATAATCAGGGTCTACCCACTGCGTGATAATCTAGGTAACACTTGAGAGAGGAGGCCATAAACGTTGTTCCATAAACTCCGTTGAATTCTCCATACATTGTTTCTCTCTCCACGTTGGTATAACAATGCTCCACTACTAACTGCTCCTATACATTGTTTCTCTCTCCATGCTGGTAATAACTGAGTGCCTAATTTATCTACTCTTGTGCTCCAACATAAAAACTCTTCTCCAAACTTCACAATGCCACAGAAATAACATCGTCTCACTAGTATCTCGCTGGCTCATCATACTTAATTCCATGAATCCGAAGGTGATATAACTGCTCCAATTATCTGTCCATAATCACTACTCCATCTTCTATTTACCTCATTTCTATTTTTCTGGTTGCGTATCTCTACTCTTTGGCTACCTATCAGTGCTCTTCAGGGTGTTGGGAAAGTTTTTGAGCCTCTTCAAGATTCACGAATAGACCTCCTACTACCTAAAGTGGTTTACACTTCCTTGAACTTAGTAGCACTACTACTAGGAATCTGGAAGTTGAATATATTAAGGCTCTTACCAAATCATGCCTCTGACTGGGTGTCCTCCCTCCCTCCTGATCTGGAAATCAGAGTAGTGTTATGTGAAAATAGCGCATAAACTAAGACAACGTTGTATGGTGAGAGGATTATAAAGCATAGGATTTGAGACAACATTGTATGGTGAGAGGATTGTAAAGCATAGGATTTTGAGTGGTTGATATTGTTTATCTTTTATTTCTCTTGAATTGCAACCATATTGTAATGCAAAAAAAAAAAAAAATGGTGATATTCTATATGGATAGAATATACTTTTTCTCTTTGTATATTAAATCAATTTCTTACCTAATCAAGAAGGAAGAATAAGGTTGTATTATTCTGAAGCACATTTTGCCAGCAGAAGTATTTTTTTACAGTACATAGATTTTTTTGCCAGCAAAAGTATTTTTTTACAGTATGCATTCAACCATATCTATTATGGGAATAGTTCTCACTGGCAAGGAGAACTATCCTGAGTGGTTCGGATGATAAAACACACCCTCATTTTCAATGAGTTGTGGAAAGGAGTGTGTATTGAGACAAAGAGCCAAAACAACCTACCTCAGACAAAGAGTTCACCATTTGGGAAAATAAGAACAACAAAGCCTATGCATTAATTGCAGCATCTGTAAGTGAAGAGGTGAGTCACCATATTTTTCCATTTTCAAATGCTTTCGAAGCCTTACAAAAGCTGAAAGAACTCTATGACTCACTTTCTACACTTGAAGTTGTTCAAGTCATGATTAAACTCTTCGCTCTTGAATTGCAAAATAATGATCCTCTTGCTTTTGCATCCAAAGTAAAATCTATATTGCATGATATCAAAGCCACTAAGTTTGAATTGGATATTCCCCTTATCGCTTTTCTTAAGGCACTTTATCCTACTTACTCCAATTATCTTGAGTCATTGCAAGAAAATGGAAATCTCAAAGATATTACCTTTGACTCTTGTGAAAAAATTTGTTGAAAGAGAGAAAGCTTTTGGAAAGAAGACAACCCCTGAATCTTTTGAAGAGGTTGTGTGCCTTGCTCATAAAGAAAAGAATATTTCTCAAGATTCTTCCAGAGGAAGAGGTGGTCGAAGAGGAAGAGGAAGATATTTCAGAGGCGCCGGGGAAGACACTCACAAGGAGAAAAGTCAGATTTGCACTGCATACACTGCAAAAGAAATGGATCACATGATGCCTCCACATGCAAGTTACCTTGGGACAAAATTGAGCAGCAAAGAAACCAACAGAAATGTAAAACTAATGACACAGAAAAAGGGAAAGCACTTGAATCCGCTCATTATGTTGTGGCACAATGTAATATTGGAGTAAATGAAGACTTATTTAATGCTTCACTTGCTTCTTGGAAAAATGATTGATTGCTTGACTCAGGGGAAACTTGCCACATGACTCATAAAAATATATATTTTTGAAGAATTTACTGACAATGTTGATGGAGCAGTATACTTTGCAGACCAATAAAAAATAAAGCCATCAAGGCTTGGCACAATCAGGCTCAAATTTCCCGGTCTTCCAAACTTCCTTCTGCATCATGTTCTATATCTCCCACAGCTGAAGAGAAACTTGTTGTCCTTGGGCCACATCCACCAGCGTGGTCACTCAATTCATATGTTTGATGGCAAGCTTCAGGTGAGAAAAGCATCTGACCACTCACTTGTCATGAGGGGAATAGAAGAAGAAAGGCTTCTCAAACTGCAAGGTACCTCTGCTCGTGCACAACATTTCTCATACAATTCTCATTATGAAGAAGGTACACTTCCATAAAGCTTATTATGGCATGCTAGATTTGGACATTTGAACTATGACAGACTTTGCTTTTTGAAGAAAAATGGTGTTGCTAGTGTTAGGGCCTAAATCTACCTCAGGCTAAGAAAGGCAAATCTAGGGTAACATCAAACCACGCTTAACCTGGTAGCTAGCCCTACTAGGTCGGGAGAGGGCTCTCTCCTTGTCAATATCAATGAAAATTCATCAAGAAAGGCTTAAGATGATGATATAAAAACTAATCTTAGGCTAGGTATGCTTGCTCGGAGGAATTTTTTTTATTTTAATGGTTGGTTGCTGGATCAGATGAGGAAGGCAGCTTTGGGTCCGGGAAATGAACACAGATTTGCAGAGGTTTCTGTGGGGCGAGGTAGTAAAGTGTTTTAGCACTTTGAAATGAGTGTAATGGTGAGTCTAAATACTGGTGAGGAGCTGGAGAGGGCATGCAAATTTCATGATTCCTTTTCAAACAGTAGAAAACATGTATAACTAAATAAACCCCAAGGTAGAGCACTGAAACACCAATGAATTACACCTTTAAACTTGATTCATTTAGTTATGCTGAAAGAGAGAGATGATGGTACACATAAACATAAGATCAAATGAATTATAGAGAAGAAAACAATGTTGATTCACGTCACCACAAGAATCCCACAAAATGCTACAAAACCCTAGTTTATTTCCTTGCCAAACTCCAGAAGTGATGTACAATAGTGCTCAATGCATCCACAAGAGTCCAACCTTGACAAAGGACTAAGAAAATACAAGATATAGGCATAAAACCACCTATGCTATCCTTTAGGGGTCGAATCCATGAGTCAAAGAGCTATTTTAACAAGATCTAAACTAGGAACTGAAAAATAGGCAGTGGAACAACTTGCCTCTAAAACTATGGAAATTGATTCATTAAGTTCAAAACCACCTAAAACTGATGTATCTACCTCCTTAAGTCAATTTTCATCATTTTTACATCAAAATACATCAATTTACATCATGAATTTTACCATGAGAGAGAAAAAGTCAAACTGGTAGAAGACTAGGTGAAACTCTGAGCAACCAGGCAAAAATGGAAATTTTTTCTCCTATGCGTAGCGCCTCCGATTCAATGCGTAGCACTTTTGCGAGGCCAGTTTTGAAAGGCTTCCTGGAGTCCAAATTAGATGAAGGATAGCTCACTGGAAAGCTTGGTGAGTCTACTTTTTGGGACAACTTGAATTTTTTGATTTGGAGTCCATTTGCCCCTCCAAAAATGCAATCTCCCAAGACTGATTCCTGTGTGGCAAAAAAGTGGCAAAGAGGGCACTTTTTGGGTGTTTTTGGCCCTTTTGCAGGTCCAAAACTTGTCAAAAATTTCCATCCATTTCTAAGCATTTATATTTTTTCATGATGATTCCAAATATATAAGCCATTTTGCAAGAAGATGCCTCCATCAAAAGTGTAGCGCTGGTGGTGCTATGCATTTGTTGGAAAAACCAGTTTTTTGCTTCAACAATTCATAAATGACAAAAAAATCACCAAATTTCTTGAAATATGGCCTAAGTGATCCTCTTTATGTGCTATGCTGGGGCAATGATCCTTCAGCCAAGATCTTGAGCTTGTCTTGCTCTCTTTTGATTTTCAAGGCTTTCTTTAACTTGGCTTTTAGGCTTCTTATCCTTGTCTTGCAAATTTTGTTCTGGGCCAAATAGTGATAAGCCATGTGGCACAACATTTCCTTCTCCTTGTTAGCCTTGTCCAACAGCTTCTCAAGGTGGATATTCACTCTTTCCAACCATGATTCTCGGTCAGCCTCTATTTCTTGCTCTAGTGAAGTTAGCTTGATTTTCCTTCTTTTTGCCAATTGCCAGTTTTCCCTTATGTTTTGCAGCTCCATGATTGTTTGTTTGTCCTCCAATTTCTTGTTCTGTTGATCAAGGTAATTAATGATCCATTTAGCCCTCTCAATGTTAAGTGATAGTCTTCAGATCTCAGCTTCCTGCTCCTTGATGATCTCATCCTTGAGTGAGCCCAAATCAACATCCTCTTCCTCAATCAAAATGAAATCCCTGCCTTGGCCTTCAGAAGGCCCCTCATCATGCAATGGTTTATTTCCTATGTCTTGTACCTGCTCTGCTGAAGAAAAAGGTAAATCCCCTTTCACCCCAGGAGAAGATAACATTTTCCTATTTTCTGGTGAAGAGAACGATACCACTTCCACCCCTGGTAGAGATAATACTCGTTTGGCAGCTGCAAATAGTCTCCTTGTGCCTTTCTCATAAGTGACAAACACTAGCACACATATAGGTTTAGTCTCATGAACATTTGGTTGGTTTGAAGGCCATCCTTCCTCATGAAGCACCGATGGAGTCACCTGAGGGATTTTGAAGACCTCATGTGCAATGAAAGTATCCCATGAAATATTCAGCAAGCTTAGCTGATGCAAAACAAAAATTTTAATCAATGAGAAATGGTAAATGCTATTGAACTGTTGAGGAAGAGGTTTCCTTGCACCTAATTAGCCATTTTCTCAATATTCCAGCATATAAAGTATGGAAGATTCATCATCCTCACTCTTGTGAAATGCATCGGCAATCTGACATGGTATGTATATATATGAGAAAACCTTCCCTCACTGGTGAAATATTTGATGATAAGTTTGATGAGTGGAGCATAAGTATCTTGCAAAAATTTGAAAGGAAAGACCCTACTAATTTGCCTCCGATAATTAGCCTTGATGTAAGGCTCATAATGCTCTCTGCACACATGTTGCCCCTTATTCCACTATTCACCCACATTAGGGATGCATGTTGTTGCTGCTATGGTTTCAGGTGTCAAGGTGAAAGAGACACCAGCTAGGTTCAACTAACCATTGTGAAGATGAAGAACAAATAAACTAGCAAGCTCATAGTGATATTGTACCCTCTCCACCATTTCACAAAACTGGTAACAAGACTGATGTTTGAAACAGGTTACTACAAGAGGGCAAGCTAGTAACCCTATAAGGGTATTGGGCTCCTCCCGGATATGTTTCCTCCTTTGTGTGGTTTCCTTGGTGCGTGACCCTCTTGGGAAGAATCAATGACAGTTTCATCATCCCTTTCATATGCTGATTCTGTCTCCATACTTGCAAATTTAGAGTGAAAAATGATGAGTATGAAGAGATTTTTTTAAGGTATGAGGGTGAATAAGGTGACTGCCATTTTTCCTTTTGGGAAATGGGATTGGCTGATTATATGACTATAAATGAGGGTTTGATGGTGGAGGGAATGTAATGAGGGAATAGGAAATGGGATTAGGGTTTTGGGAATGTATAGGGTTTATATTTAGGAATAATGTATAGGGTTTAGGGAGTGGATGCTAGTGATTTTGGGAGGGGGAAAGAGGAAGGGATTTAGGGAAATTCAGTGGCAAGGGAAGGGAATGGGGTGTGGAGGATAATCAAATGGGAATTAACAGTAGAAAACAAAACTCTATGCAACTTTGGCAAGACAATTTTAGTGACAACTAGGGTTTATTTTTTAGACATATAAATCACCACCAAAGATGAAAAAAATCCCTTGTTAGACCAGATGTGAGGCTTTACTTACTTGTCAAGAGGTTACTTGTGCATTTGGAGGTAGAGGAGGGCAATAAAACTTGATTTGAAGCTCAGCCAGCAGATGCGTAGCGTTGCCTCCCAGGTGCGTAGCGCATTTTCTATGCATAGTGCACAACCAATTTCTAGTTCAAAACCTGTGCCAGATGCGTAGCGCCCGGCAGGTGCGTAGCGCTCGTGCCCAAATGGGTAACACCACCAAATTTTCATGTTTTTTGCTTGATTTTATCTCTTTCTCCCACAAACTTGATTTTCTCCTTTTGGCTCACTCTCTTTGCACAAAATGAAGACTTTAAACACAAAGATGACCTTTATATCCACTTGGTTTAAATTTTTTATTTACAAAACCACTTTTCTAAACTCCTTTTCACTTTGCTTTTAAAAACTCTATTTTTCATTTTGCAGTTTGACTCATGAATTGAACTTTTCTTGATGAATTGATGCATTGATGTTTTTGTTTCTTGCAAAATCTGGAGTTGGCAAGGTAACCAAGGGCAGTAGCTCTGAACTTATTACATATAGAAAAAAATTAAGATTACATAATATTTTATACATAAAAAATAAAACTTTGTTTTGCCTCAAAACATGGTTTTAAGGAAAAACTCACTTATTGAGTATATCATCGTTGAAATTTTGATTTTATGAACTTATTTGACCTCCTCATGTGCCTTCGAACCCATATTGAACTTTTCCATGACTATGGTGGCAAACCCTAGACCTAATGAGACCTAAAACCCTAAAAATGGCTTTTGCAAATGTAATGACAAAAAATGACTGTAAATGACCTGAACTTATGAAAATAGGCCAGCAGGTAAAGATCATGAGGGAAATTTGATAATGAACCGCTACCATCAGTTGATCCATGACCTAATTAAATGTAGTTGATCGGATGGGACACCTAAAATGCATGCAAAAAGAGAATTTGATCACTGATGGAGGGATGAAGATACCAACACTAATAGTTGGTTTGCCTACAATTCCTACAAAACTTAATCAATGTGATGCTTTCATTCTAGGAAAGCATAGCAAAAAATATTTTCATGATTCACATTCAAAAGCACGTAGAAAACTTGAACTCATTCATTCAGATTTATATGGTCCAATGCATGTTCCTTCTGCAAATGGAAATAAATATATGATGACATTTATTGATGACTACACCAGAATGTGTTGGTGTTATATTTATTGAAGAACAATTTCTATGCTTTTTAAACATTCAAGAATTTTATAAATGGATTGAAAATGATGCACAATCTCATATTGGGTCTATTCGCACTGATAATGGAAAAGAATACACTTCAAATGAATTTGAAAACTATCTTCGCCAACATGGGATCAAACATCAAACAATCGTGTCTTATAATCCCCAACGGAATGGTGTAACTGAAAGAATGAATAGGACAATCTTAAATATGGTGCGCTCCATGATGTTTCTCAAAAGTGTAAATTTGATGTTTTGGGCTGATGCAGTTCTATCTGTTGTATATATAAATAATAGATGTCCATATAATGTTATTAGAAACAAGACTCCATATGAAATGTGGTATGGGCACGTTCCTTCGGTAAAGCATCTCAGGTTCTTTGGTTCCACCTGTTATGCCTTGATACCAAAGGTACATAGAAACAAACTTGGTGCTAGAAGTCGTAAGTGTATCTTCCTGGGGTATTCAAACACCTCTAAAGCATACCGCCTCTATGATGAAGTAAATAAAAAGTTTGTTGTATCTATAGATGTAATTTTTCTTGAATCATCCAAATCTGACAATGTTGTTGAGCGGCAACTTGATCACTTGGATAGATTCGCAAAAACAAAATCATTTCAATAATTTGATAATCAGATTCCACATCTTGAAGGGGGGATTCCTATTCTAGATCAACATGTGGAATCTTCTTCTGAAGAACACTCTCTCCCGCATGAAACTCCAACAACAGATGATGCTTTAAGTGATGTGATTGATAGAATTGGGAGACTCAATCTTGATTCAGTCCGAACTCAATCAACAGAGAATTCTGGACCATTTGAGAAAGGTCCCCCAAAGTGGCTGACAAAGACACTTGAAAGTGTTCATCCTGATGAGGTTGGAAATACAAGAACTAGAAATTCAAATTGGCAAAATGGAGGTGATGTGGATGACTCTAATTCACCTATTGATATGGATGTTTCTTATGATTGTGAATTAAACTTGTTTACATATTTTGAACCAACTTCCTTCAAAGAAGCTGCTTCTCATGATGAATGGAAAGAAGCGATGCAAAAGGAGCATGATGCCCTCATAAAGAACGGCACTTGGAAGCTGGTTGATCCTCCATTAGGAACCAAACCAATTAGCTGCAAGTGGGTCTACAGGAACAAGTATAAAGCTAATGGCTCACTTGACAATCACAAAGCTAGGCTTGTGGCCAAAGGTTTTGCACATAAGGAAGGGGTCGATTATGAGGAGACTTTTTCCCCCACAGCAAAATGGGCTCCCATCCGGACGCTCTTTGCACTAGCATCTCAAAATGGTTGGAAAGTCCATCAAATGGATGCAAAAATTGCTTTCTTAAATGGAGATCTAAAAGAGAATGTTTTTATGTCTCAGCCTGAAGGATTTTCTATGAAAGGACATGAACATAAAGTATGCAAACTTGTGAAGTCCTTGTATGGCCTCAAACAAGCACCTCGAGCCTGGTATGAAAAACTCATTGAGCATCTTCTGAAACTCAATTTCAAACATTATGATCTTGATGATGCAACTTTATTTGTCAAGAAAGTTGGAAAAACAATTGTATATCTTGTGGTATATGTAGATAATGTTTTGATGACAGGGAACAATGAAAGCTACATTGCATCCATAAAGAAGGAATTGGGGAAAGTTTTGAAATGACTGATTTGGACTATGTTCATTACTATCTTGGCACTGAAGTAATCCCACATCCAAAGTCCATATTTATTTCTCAAAAGAAATACATTGGAGATCTTTTGAACAGGTTTGGCATGACACAATGCAATCCTCTTACTACTCCAATGGAACAAAACTTAAAGCTCACATCTATTGAAGGAAAGAATTTGAGGATGCAACAAAGTATAGACAGCTTCTAGTAAGTCTCAACTACCTAACTACTACCAGACCAGACATTTCATTTGTTGTTGGAATCCCCTCCAGGTTTATGCAAAAGCCTTGTGAGGGACATTCGTCTGCTGCAAAAAGAGTTCTAAGGTACTTGAAGGGAACTCAAGACTTTGGAATCAAGTATACACAAGTGGACGACTTCAGCTTGATTGGATACTCTGATTCAGACTTTGATGGAGACAAAGGAACTGGGGTATCTACTTCAGGATATGCTATGAGTCTTGGATGAGGAGCTATCTCCTGGAGATCACGCAAACAATCAGTTCTAGCAGATTCCACAACAGAAGCAGAATACGTGGCAGCAACTAAAGCAACAAAAGAAATTGTGTGGCTCAGGAAAATTCTTGAAGATTTGCAGGTAAAACAAGTACAATAAACTCCACTCATGATTGACAATACCTTTGCAATAAAGTTGGCCAATAACCCAAAGTTCCATGATTGAACGAAGCACATCAATACTAAATATCATCTGATTCGACATCATGTTGAGGCCAAAACAATCCATCTCCGTCATTGGTCCACCAATGAGAAAATTGTAGACGTCTTCACCAAAGCACTTGGAAGAGAAAAGCTTAAATGATTTAGAATGATGCTTGGACTCACCAACATCCCTTTAGATTGGGGGGGAATGTTGACACCTAATCCTCATGATTGGGTGAATATAATGTAAATAGATAAATAAGTAATATGAACAGTCATTGGGAGATGAAGTGAACAGTCTCTCCCTCATGTATATAATGAAGGCCTACCTGAAGGAATAAACACGAATCAATTTTTGGTTGAGGAGTTACTGCCTAGTCTGACAGAATTTATAAGGAAAATTTTAAATGTAGATGAAGTTCATTTTGTGTCAAGAAAAAGAAGGCTCAATATTAATTGAAGGCTCAAATTGGTTCTTTTATCATCAACACCAAGGTTGTTGATCAAGAAGTAGAGAGGTTTACTAACCCAAATGAAGTTTATATTGATTTTCAATTGGCATTATGATCCTATTGAAAAAATCTCAGCCATCAGAATTGAACAAAAATTTGCTCCTTATATTCATACTTCAAAGCCAAAATTTTAGCATTTTTCCAATAGGGAAATTTGGGAGGAGAATACTCTACACGAATTTCAGAAGAATAGGCACCAACTTAGATAGTTAAAACTCCTCACCTAAAGGAGAAAGAACTCAAAAGAACAATTGGAAGCATTTCTCCTACTATTTAAGAATCAAAATCAGCAAAATTTAGAGTGTTCAAGAGAAGGAAATCCATATAAATAGATGAAGAATCATATGTGGCCATAACTACAAAAGTGTCAGCAACAACAATGCTATGTCAAGCGAGCCAGTATTTTCTTAGAGACAAATGGAATCAACAATATATGACCCATTAGTTTCTCCTTCTTCTACTAGTCAGAATATATTTACTAGATTCATGGATATTAAGAAGAAGAATGAGTCTCTAAAATCTTCTATTTATACACAATTTTGGAAGTAGACTTCGCCTACTCAAAATAAATTATTATTTGCATTAGATCGTGAAAGAAAGAAATTTCAGTTAGCTTTCTTAGAGCCAAAATTTCTAGTTCCAATGATCCAGGTGGATATTGGTGGCCACCCACCTATTCCACTTGGACCCCCACCATTGTTTCTTTTATTTTTCCAAATTCCTTAATCGTAGCACAATTTACTATTTTTGGTAGTTTTTCAGGTCCTCAACTTCTAGATTTGTTTTGATGCCCTAAATGATGTTTTTTTGGCAATATTCCTTTGGGCAATTTCATGGAAATCATTTTTTTAGTTGTATTCCTTAGAGAGATCTTTCCAACAAGGTATCATGCATGTCAAATGGAGATAATATTACCAAGTTATGACCCCGGGAAGTTGGCTGCCCAACTAACCCCAACGAGGCCCATAAACTCTTGGTGTTACATCTCCTTGGGTTAAGGTTTTGATTGTTTATGGTTTTATCTTATTTTTCAATAATAAAAAGGCCCTAAAGCCTCATTGTAACTCAGTTCAGAGGCATGTAGCCACCACATCTCTTCTTAGAGATAAGCTACCATCGCCCAAGCTAGTCTCATTTCCATTATGTTTGTAAGAATATTTCATTATTTGATATTAATGAAAGGAAGTGTTATTTCTACTGCATCTCTGTATTTATGGTTATATCTGTAATTTTTTCGTTCCTCTTTAAATTTGGATCATCCAAAGACTGTTGATGATTATAAAACTTCTCTTTTTACTTTTGATACGAAACAAATTCACCCTATAGACCAAATAGAATTACATAAACAGACTGGTGAATTAATTTATTCTTATTTAACAAATTTTTCTATGACTATTTCAAAATTACAAAGTTTTTTTAGCAATATGCAAATTCATCTCAAGATGGAAACAATGTTCTCTCTCACCAAAGAAACAAGGGTTAAATATTTAGAATATATCATCATTATGTTAGGATTGGATCATGATGATGTTGATGCCACTAAGGAATTTATCAAAAATAGAAATCCTAACATTCAAGCCTTGCACAGCAGTCTTCAGTTACCCACAACAGAGCATCCTCAAGCTCCAGAGGTAGGAAAGCTTAGAAAGAAAAAGAAACTAAGTTGCGCGTGATTGTTGAAAAATATTTACAGATACAAAAGATGCAGGCAAAAATGGAAAAATTAGTCAAAGAGAAAGAGAAGATTGTTAGCACTATAACCCCTACAGGAGAGATAGAACAGTGGGTGATGATTTAGCAAAGAAAATATTAAAGGTGATGTTTGAGTTATCTTTGAAGAATGATGAAATAGATAAGATCAAGAAATCACTGTAGAGAGCAGAAGAAAATAATATAAAATCAGATAATGCACACATGTCAAAACTACAAAAGAGTTATAAGCTTATAAAGAAGCTAGAGAAATATTTAGAGAAATTTATTAATGCACAAAGCTTAGAAAAAAGCAAAAAACAATTATAGATAGATATAAATTATGCAATTTCTAACTTGTGGACATCAATATAAATCATTTTTTAGTAAGAGAAGTTGCTAAAGAAGGCTAGACAGACTATTGAAGACATCAAAGAAGAGCTTGATAATAACATGGAGAAGCCAGCAGAATTATTAAAGCCTTGAATTCAAAAACAAGATAGAAACTCAAGAAAATGGGCATCAAGGATAGGATAGATGCAATTATTCAAGTAAGAAAGTTATTTACCAAGAAAAATATAATATTGCAGTTAAAAACCAAATGTGAAAATATAGAGATACAAATCAGAAAAGTTCAAAAGAAGTTTTATGTTCTTGAGAAAAAAGGAACACCTTCCTTAAAATATTCTCATGGTGAATTCGTTCAGGATGAAGGTTATCAAAGATATTACATGATCTAGCGATAGATAGATCCAAGTTTTCTAAAGTTAAAGGAACTATTAGTGGTCAAATTTTTCTTCAAGGTGTAGCAGATGACTTGTTTACCTCTCATGAATTTCACCACCTTTTCATCAATAAACCAACATTCAAAAAATATACTGAATTTGATGAGCCCTATAGACGATTAATCAAGTTTTCATGTCCATATAAAGAGAAATGGGATAATTTTGTTGAACTTGTTAGTTAAAATTGGTTTTTCAAGAAACATTTCAGCAGAAGACATAGATTTCAGGAGCAAAATCAGAAAGAGGTTGATTTTGAGCAAGAGGTTGGAGAAGCCTCAAATAGTATGCAAAGTCACTAAAACAATTCAATAACCTCTATTTTGAGTTATCTTGATTAGGATTATCCAAATTGTATCGGAAAAATATTTATATTTTCATGTAAAATTTGTAATAGACTGGATATTTTGTAAAAATCCCTATATATGCCCTATAATTTGAAGTGAGACGGGTTGTTACCTGGAGTATATTTTTGGGTGGTACTGCTGTAATATTTTCATCTTTAATAAAATCAAAGGATAATGGTTTCGATTTATGCATTGTTGTTGTACTTGTGAGCATTTTCTAGTGATTTTCATAATCTATTTCTTCATATTTTTTAGATAGTGTAGGACATTGGGAAGGACAAGGATGAATATCAGTCTCCTTGTAGTGCAGGTAAATTCTCAGAGTGGACACAAACAATTCCTCTAGCCCGAGAGAGTGGGTCTAGCCACAAACAAACAATCTTTGAAAATTCTCCTTAGGCTAGAATCAATTAAGAGGGCCTACCTCTTAGAACGTTATTCCGCCTGGTGATGATCCTTCTTCCTCACTCCAACTATCTTTTGTTTCCTTCCTTCAAATACCTGAAATAAGTAAACAACAACAACAACAAACATGATAGCATACAATATTGTATTCAGCCTACTTAACAAGTCAAGGAACACTAAGCCATAAAGATGTAAAATGACACTTCATGTAGGAAATCAATCAATAGTTGCACTTATATAAATCAGAAAGAGATTACAACCGGTGCCTTGACATTTCTGGTCTTCTCCGACGTATCCAAGTTCCCACACTTCTGCTAGCACTTCATGGATAACCCCAACAATGGAAGTTTTAAGGCCCCTTTCCCTCTAGTCTCAAACCAAACCAAAAACACACTATTCTCCCTCAAACTTACACTAGAAAGCTACAAGCTATAGATGACTTGTTGATCATTCAAACTCACTCCAAAACTAGTTTAGCTTGGGAAAAGAGAGGTTTATATAGCTTGGATGGATGGGAGATGGTTCCTCTCATCATGGGAGAAGGTCTTATCTCTTGAATTTGTTCCATCCTAATAGGGGAAAGGAGCCCAAACTGACTTCCTCAGCTCCATCCAGCCCATCCATCTACCGGACTTCCGTTACGAAGCTTCTAGAGCTGGAAGATTCGACACTGTATTTAAAAAACTTTCCAAAAGAGGATCAGTGTGACTGGAAAAGGGCTCAATCGCTCTATACAGCGCTAGGGCTAGCTTTAATCTCTGCAAATTAGCGTGAGGAGGAAACTGGTCAATAGCGCGCAGGTCTTGTAAAATGGGATAAAAGGAAGATTCTTGGGAAATTATGTAAAGGGGAATTACTATGCTCATGAAGAGGGACATACTAGGAGTTTCTTCATGATGGGAAAGTATGTCGGGTTCACTGTAGAGTTCCTCCGGGATCATGGATGGGGAGTACAGGGATAGTGACAAAATGTTGTGTAACAGATGCCCCCTAAAGCACGAAGGTCGAACTAGAGTGAGGGCTGAAATTCTTTATAAGTGGAAGTGGGGAACCGAAGTTCGTCATTGAAAAATCTGCAAGCAAGCATAGACACATATACATCACTGAAAACTCTGAATAATGATACATGAATCATGGTATGGACACAACCATCTAGAGAATGATAATGTAAATGGATCCAAGGCATGGGCGTAGCCATCTAATAGAAAGGATCATAACGAAACCAGGGCATGGTCGCAGCCATCCAATAATGAGAAGGATAACATATAACAACTCATGGTATGGTCACAGACATCCATCTAAAAGAGACATGTATATCAACATGATCATGTCACATCACCTCGCAACCTAGACTTGTATAATCTAAGCCCAGGGTCTTACACTCTAAACAACCCGATCAAAGTACAAATCCTAACATGTGAATGAATGTGTTGAAGTCAAACATGTTAGAAAAACACTTGATTACCAGCCAATGATGTGAACCGTTAACAAGCGCAAGAGAAACCACCAATAGTGACAATGGATCTCAAGGTACCAGCAGCACAGTTCACAGAATGTGAAGAAGGGAACTGATGTTGAACACCCGTGAAATCACCCGATCGAAATCTGATGATGTGAGCATGTCATCAAGTGTGAAGAACTTTCTATTAGGGCATGCAAGCTTTAAAGTACTAGAAGGGAGTCTCTCGATCAGCTTCCTAGATAATGAGCTGAAGTCGACAAGTAGTGACTGTATCCAAGGGGGGCCATGATGTATCCCACATCATTGATCTGAGACAAAGGGATGCAAAGGATTTCAGATGATACATAGAATCAAGAGTAAGTGTAACTGCAAAAGGACTAACTCTTGAACATATCAGCGACACGACTCCAGAGTTTGGAAGCTTTTGGATCCACAAGATCGGTGGTCATGATGACATGGCAGAGATCTAGTGGAAGGAAAAAATGAACAGCCCAACCCAAGAGAATCAATGATGAAAAGGAGAATATTCCAACCCAACACGACTGATAGAATTTCCAATTTCCCCCACCATTTTTGGCTGGTACCCCAATTATTTTTTATCGTAAGCTTACGATAAATAAGGGATACTTCATTTAATGTTTTAACGAGTCCGACAAAGGTGTAAGTCGGTATCTTTTTCATGTTTAGAGAGTTTGAAAAAGACATGGAAAAGAAAACTCCACATGGGCCCTTTTCGTATATTTGTGTCTCTCGAGCCCGAAAAGGTAGAAAATGATACTTGAGAGAACTGCTTGAGCATTTCAATCAAGGAGTACCTTTTTTGTAAATAGTTCATTCCAGCCCAAAAAAGGGGTAAACATATACTAGGTGAACGACGTTTCACAACCTTTAACGAGTTCAAAACAACAAGAGCTCTGCAATTTTTCGTGTTTAAAGAGTCAAAAAAGAGCTTGAAAGCGAACCCCCCATTTTTATTCTCTTTTACGAGTCAAAAAGGGAAAAATACTCGGCGATATTTTCATTTGAGTTTTATGAGTCGAGAAAAGAGCTTAAATGTGACTCCAGTACCATCAACGATAATCTGTCACCTGTCGCTGCACAAAAAGGTAAATTCATTATCCAACTTTGGAGGCAAAATAGGTTAAAAAACACTGAAAAAACACTAATATTTCAAGAAAAAATGAATAAAAGGAGGAAAAATTAATTTTTTTTACCACTTACCATTTTAACTTTGTGTGAAGAGATTTTTACCCACTTATGCCCTAATTTTTCTAGAGCAGATTGCGGGAGATCCAGGAGGTCATTAGCTGAGCCGTCAGTTGCAAGTAAGAGCCAAGACCTTAAGCTCCATTTTCATACTTATTCACCTATTTTTAACCACTTTTGGGATTTCATGAGGAGGTTTTGTCAAAAAAATTCGCCCTCGGTCGGCGCGATTTCTAGGCACAGAATCATGTAGATCGGGGATTGCTAAAACTGACAACCACGCCGTCTGTGCTACTGTTTTTAAAATAGTTGCGCTGACGCCATGAACAATTTTTTTCATGTTTTTGCTCAATTTTTCTGTTTGAATCCAAATTTCTCTAGTCAAATATGTTTATCGACTTGATTATACGGTTTTTGAAGGGAAAAAATCATGAAAAATGGTGGATTGGAAGGAACGTGAGCATGAGGATATTGAAACTCAAGCAATGGCTTACCCAAATTGCTTTGATGCTTTGAGGAATTTGGGCTCCTAAAATTCTTCCTTACACCATGTCTACGGGCTCAACCTGAATTGGTATGGTATCTATCAGTCTCTGGGACGTGAATCGGGAAATTTTCATGATTGGTGACCAAGAGTTGGAGTTGGAAACTTCAGACATTTATTTCATCATAGGACTGTCTCGAAGAGGGGAACCAGTCAATCTATATGGGTCAAGGCCGATTGGGGCAAGTGTGACCATGATACTTACAGAACATTGCCCAAAAGCACTCAAATCAAAAAGTGGCAAGATCGAGATTATGATTGTTCGAGATCTTGTGCTAAGAGTGTTACTATTGACCATCAATAGAGTGGCTGGGGTCCAAGTGTCGTATGAGACCAACAAGTCAAAGTTTCAGTATGATATCAACTGTATGATGCCCACTATTTTTAATTGGGCGGAATCTATGAAAGTCAACATGAAGCGTCAACTATTAAAGCTAAGGCGGGAAACCTAAAGGAGTTTTGCTATGGCTCTATTTTAGTGACCTTCTTCTTGGAGAGAGTTTCATTGTTCCACTACCAGCTGGTTGAGGTGGAACCGCCATTTCCACGAGACCCATGGATGGTCCGTTGGAGTGTGTTGATTCCCATTATTACTAGGGGCCAACAGATGTCTTATAAGCTCACCTTTTTCTTGTGGCTATGGCGACAATTGATCATACTAGAGGATTGGCCTTATAACAGTACCGATTTTCGTGGTGTTCCGGCTATGCCGCTCCTAGAGGGGGAGGATTATGATGATGGAGGTAAAAACAAAAAAATTTAATTTTTCATGTTTTTATTATTTTTGAGATATATGTGTTCATGACATTTTGATTTTATGAATGCAGATGTTGGTCCATAACGTTTTGTCCGGATGTCCCCAATTGCCAGGATTGTTGCTCGACAGTTCGAGGTCACTCCATATCAGGAGGGAAGTGACAATGAAGAATACATCACGTGAAATCTCGAGGGATTGACCCATGGGATCCCAGAGTATGCCCGGATGGGTGATGTCCCACGCCAGTATTAGAGGCATACAGTGGGGGTATCTGATCGGATCTGCGACTGCTAACTTGCATAGTCCGAGCAGCTATATTCTACCATGAGCATCTTGTTTTTTAGCGCATAGGTTTAGCATTCCACATTTTTTAGGC
This sequence comes from Pinus taeda, assembly GCA_000404065.3. NCBI lineage: Eukaryota > Viridiplantae > Streptophyta > Pinopsida > Pinales > Pinaceae > Pinus > Pinus taeda. The sequence continues at coordinate 68,144 of APFE030270141.1, forward strand.
CTGCGATCCACGGATGTATAAGGCTTACGAGCCACTGATGTATTTTGAACACACATATTAGATTTTTGGGTTTTGATGTATGACAAACATTACCTACATATACATATAGGTTATACTTCTTTGCTTACTATGTGATCTAGGCCGATATTGGTGGCTACGCACCAATTCCACTTGGACCCCCACCATTGCTTCTTTTAGTTTTTTAGTTTCCTTAATTGTAGCACAATTTACTATTTTTAGCAGTTTTTCAGGCCCTAAACTTTCAGAGCCGTTTTAAGGCCCTAAACAATGTTTTTTTTTAAATCTACCACTAGTGATTTTTTGTCTAAAATCGTCTTTATTTTCATAGTCCTCGGAGAGATCTTTCCAACAAGTTAGCATGTGTGTCAAATGGAGATAATATAACCAAGTCACAACCCTGGGAAGTTGGCTATCCAACTCACCCCAATGGGACCCATAAACTCTTGGTGTTACACCTCCTCGGTTTACGGTTTTGGTTGTTTATGGTTTTCTCTTATTGTTCAATAATAAAAAGGCCCTTGAGCCTCATTGTAAGGCACTTTGAGGCATGTAGCCGCCACATCTCTTCTCAAAGATAAGCTACCATCACCCTAGCTGGTTTATTTCCATTTATGTTTGTAAACATATTTCAGTATTTTACATTAATGAAATGAATTATTATTCCTGCTGCATCGCTGTGCTTATGGTTATCTCTGTAATTTGTTGCATTCCTGTTTAAATCTAGATCAGTGGTATCAGAGCGGTCTGCTTTTTCTTTCTTTGTTTTTCTTTGCATGTCCCCAACGAGGTAGAGATATAAGGAGTTAGGGCTTGAACTAGTCGAACCTTTGCAAGACCATCCTCACAAATCTTGACGGCCTCCCACGACGGATGAAAAGAAATATGAGGGGACAGAAGATCCTATCAAAATCTTGCTCGAAGAAGCCCTCAAGTGACAAAGGAACGCAATGATGGACAGCTTTACGTAGATCTTTCAGCGGCTACCCAGGGGTGATGCATCAGCGTCCAACAGCTACTCTAGAAATGCCACACCATTTAAGGTACAAGTTAATTTTGAAATCCCCATATTCGAGGGTCAGATAGACACAGATGCCATCAATAAATGGTTAAATCTGCTAGAGGGTTATTTTTCTATTCATGATTTTTCTAGTTGGGAAAAGATTATTTTCGTTCTTCTTAAAGCAAACCCCAATGTCAAGGACTGTGGGAAACCTGCTGCGAATAGAAGGATGGAAGTACAGGCTCACTATTTTCAGCCGCACCCACTTGGAATTCATTCCGGGATGCCATCAAGGAGAAGTACTACCCTATCGGAAGCTATGAGGATCAATACATAAAGTGGATTATGTTGCGACAGGGAAGGGACCAAGACGTGTTGGATTTTACCAATATTTTCCATACCTTTTGCACAAAGTTAGGTATCAAGGATTTGGAGCAGCATCTGGTACTCAAATATCATGGATACATGCACAAGTACATCCAAGAAGAAATAGAATTCTTGAACATCTCCTCGCTCGACATGGCATACCGATATGTCGTCAAGGTCGAGAAAAAGTTTAAACAGAAGAATTGAGAATTTGGATCTGCAAATCGGAAGCAAGGGAAAGTTGCCCCCAAAACATGAAACAAAGGACAAAGCCAAGGCAGGGTGACCTAAGACAACCCACCAAAGTTGCAAGCAAAGAATAGCCTCACGAAGCCGAAAAAGGACACGAGAAAGTGGTATGAGTTCCATAAGAGCTCCACTCAAAACACAAGTGAGTGTCGGGACAAGCAGTCACTAGTGCGAGAGCTAAAGGTTTCAGAAATAGATGCATGTTCTGACTCTGAGTTAGAAACTGACAAGGGGAATGACCAAGGGAAGCAAATTATCGATGCAGAGCCCAACACCACCGTTGCCACCACAAAGATCCAGAAGGACGAACCCAAAGATCCAGAGGAGGAGGAGCATCTCTTCCACTCCCATATGTGGTTAAAGGGCTCCCCGCTACAATTCAATGTTGACAGCGGGAGCCAAAAGAACCTCATTTCGGCAGAGATCATGAAGCGGTTGGGCTTACCAACAACAATACATCCACAACTGTACACCATCGGGTGAATTCACCAAGGACAGGATCTTCACGTGAGCTAGCAGTGTCGCCTTCCATACAACATCAAGCCCTTCACGAATGAGGTATTGTGTGACATTGCTCCCCTTGAAGTTTGTGATGTATTATTAGGAAAACCATACTTGTGCAAGCGATATGGTGTGTATGAATCAAGGCCCTGTGCTATTATTGTTACTTTGGGAAATAAGTTGTACAGGATATAGGAGGTAGCACTGCCTACCACCATCTCTTTGGTTAATGCAAAACAATGTAGTAAGCTCATTTCCATAACCGGGAAATTTGTTTTCCTGATGATATGCCCTCAAGGAAAGAAGAAGAAGGTGGCCATGACCTCTAGATAGGGCCCCTCTGCACGACAACTACAGATGGACAAGGTCATGGAGGAGTACGAGGACATCTTCACCTCCTCAATAGGGATTCCTCTACACTGTCAAGTTAAGCACTCCATCGATCTGACCCCAGGTGTGCTGCTGCCAAATGGACCAATCTATCAGTGCTCCATTCTGGAGAATCATGAAATCAAGAGGTAGATTCAGGAGTTGTTGTAGAAAGTTCACATCTATCCGAGTTCATCGCCCTATGGGAGCCCGATCGTGTTGGTACAGAACAAGGATGGGACTTGGAAACTCTGTATTGGCTATTGGGAACTGAACAAGATCATTGTCCGTAATAGATACCTGATCCCATAGATTGATGACCTCCTAGACCAACTGAAGGGGGCAAAATATTTTAGCAAGATTAATTTGAAGTCAGGATATCACCAGGTACCAATCGAACCCTCCGATGTGTGGAATACTGCCTTCAAAGCCAAGGAGGGCCTTTTCGAATGGTTGGTTATGCCTTTCAGATTGACGAATGCTCCTCCAACCTTCATGAGGCTAATGGATGACATCTTGCAGGCATTCACCAACTCATTTGTAATGGTATACTTGGATGACATCTTGATCTTCAGTCAGAGTTGGGAAGAGCACCTCCACCACATCTGAAAAGCTCTCCAAACACTGCGGCAACACAAGTTATGTGCCAATTTGGAGAAATGCACTTTTGGAATGACCCAGGTTCAGTATCTAGGATACATTATTGACGAATAGGGGATGCATGTGGATCCAACCAAGATCCAAGTCATTCGGTATTGGCCATCTCCAACCACTCTAACAGAGCTCTGTAGCTTTCTAGGTCTTGCCAACTTCTACCGTATGTTTGTGTTGGGATTTTATCATATCACTTGGCCCTTGAGTCAAGTCACCAAGGGAGGAGCGAAAGTAAAATTCTTTTGGTTTGACTCTCAACAGAAGGCATTCATAGATTTGAAAGATCGCCTCTACTCAACACCAGTGCTTACATTAATAGACTTACAACAACCATTTGAGGTCAAGAAAGATGCCTCTGACTATGCTATTGGGGCAGTCCTTACTCAACACAGGCATCCAGTGGCATATCACAGTGAGACACTTTCAGACATAGTCTAGAAGTATCCCACTTATGAAAAAGAGATGTATTCCATTGTGCAGGGATGCAGACAATGGAAGCATTACATTTTGGGGAAGGAAACGGTCATCCACACAGACCACCAACCCTTGTATTTCATACAAACCCAAGGGAAATTGCAGAATGAACACCATGAGAAGTGGTCCACATACCTGCAACAATTCCATTTGAATATCAAGTATAAGAAGGGAAGAACCAATAATGTTGCAGATTGCCTCAACCAACCACTGATCATGGCGTTAACCACTGTGCTCAACTCTTGTGGGCAGAAAACTTCTTATTGGCCACTTCTCTACAAAAGTGAATCAGAATTTAGCCACACATACCAGACACTCTTGGAGGGTCAGCATGTTCCCAATTTTCACCTCTAGGATGCATTGTTATGCCACCTAGGTCACCTTTGTGTTCCTTCAAGCGAGCGTGCCAAGATGATTTGGGAAGCACACTACAGTCGAGTTACTGGGCATTTGAGGGTTGAGAAAACAGTGGCAGTACTGCAGAAGTATTTCTATTTGCCAAATCTCGACAGGATGTCGAGAAGTACATCAGATCATGCATTGTCTGCACCATTGCCAAATTGACCATCAAGAAGCAAGGCCTCTATACCCCGCTACCTACCCCTAGTCGACCTTGGGAATCCATCTCCATGGATTACATGTCAAGCCTTCCTTCCACTAAGAATGGAAACAACTGTGTTTTTGTGGTCATCGACAGGTTCTCAAAGATGCCCATTATGGCAGCCTGCAAGAAGAATGTCACAACCGAAGCCACTGCTAAACTCTTATTTGAACAAGTGTGGGTACACTTTTGGATCCCATAGTATATCATCTCAAATCGGGATAGCAGGTTCCTCAGTACATTTTGGTCCATTCTATGGTCGATGCTGGACACCAAACTCACTAAGTCCATAGCCTTCCATCCTCATGCTGATGGCCAAACAGAGGTTGTCAATAGGATGATCGTACACATTATGCGCATGTACAACTCAAAGCATCCACACACATGGGACGAGAGCCTCCCCTATGTTCAGTACAGCTACAACTGGGCTCTCCACAACTTGACTGGCCACAACCCTTTTCAAGTCGGCTTGGGATTCCAGCCACTATGTCCCATTGATGTGGCCATGCCATTTGCAGCTACTCACGCAAATTCGGCTCATGTCCAGTCCGAAACAAATAAGGAAAACAGCTTCATTAAGCACATCCAACATATTCGCCATCAAGTCCATAACATTCTAGAGAAATCAAATGCCAAATACAAGCAGCGACATGATCAACATCAGTTGCCACACAAGTTTCAGGTAGGCGACAAAATCTTGTTTCATTTGCAAAAGGAATGCCTTACCAGAGCCTATCGGAAACTCAGACCACTCTGATATGGTCCTTACACCATTACCAATGCTATGGGAGACAATGCATTTGAGCTTAGCATTCTCGCATTCCTTAGCCTGCACCCAGTGTTCAATGTGGACCGCCTTCAGCCATACTTTCCACCATTACTAGACACATCCGACATTGCAAAACAACTCACACCCATAGAGTTAAATCCAGATTGCATGGAACAAGTTGCAACTGATTAGATCATCAACACACAGATAAAGCACACTCACTAGCATAATATCCAACTATATCGAGTTGTCAAAGCAGGCCAACTCCTTCACCAAGGCAAGTGGCTCAACAGGGACCAAGTTCAACAGAAGTTTCCACATCTCATGGAGGAACTCAACGTAATGGGAACCATTGCTTCCTAAGCGGGGAGGAATGATCCAGGTGGATATTGGTGGCCACCCACCAATTCCACTTGGACCCCCACCATTACTTCTTTTAGTTTTTCAGTTTCCTTAATTGTAGCATAGTTTACTATTTTTAGTAGTTTTCTGGTTCTAAACTTCTGGAGCCATTTTCAGGCCCTAAACGACATTTTTTTGGAAATCTACCACCAGTAATTTTCTGTCTAAAATTGTTTTTCCCGTTGTAGACCTCGAAAAGATATTTCCAACGGGTTATCATGCGTGTCAAACGAAGATAATATGACCAAGTCACAACCCTGGGAAGTTGGTTGTCCAACTCACCCCAATGGGGCCCATAAACTCTTGGTGTTACACCTTCTCGGGTTAGGGTTTTGGTTGTTTAGGGTTTCCTCTTACTGTTCAATAATAAAAAGGTGCTTGAGCCTCATTGTAACGCAATTCAGAGGCATGTAGCCGCCACATCTCTTCTCAGAGATAAGCTACCATCGCCCTAGCTTGTTTATTTTCATATCTGTATATAAGCATATTTCAGTATTTTACACTAATGAAATGAAGTATTACTTCCACTGCATCTCTGTGTTTATGTTTATTTCTATAATTTGTTGTGTTCCTGTTCAAACCTGGATCAATGGTATCAAAGCGGTCTGCTTTTTTTTTCTCTATTTTTCTTTGCATATCCCCAACGAGGTCAGGATATAAGGAGTTAGGGATTGAACTCGTCAAACCTTTGCAAGACCAGTCTCGCAAATCCCGACAGCCTCCCATGGCGGATGAAAAGAAAAATGAGGGGGTCAGATATCCTATCAAAATCTTGCTCAAAGAAGCCCTCGAGCAACAAAGGAACGTGATGATGGACAACTTTGCCCAGATCCTTTAGCGGCTACCCAAGGGCGACGCATCAGCTTCCAACAACTACTCTAGAAATGCCACACCATTTACGGTACAAGTTAATTTTGAAATTGCCATATTTGAGGGTCAGATAGACGTAGATGTCGTCGATAAATGGTTAAATCTACTAGAGTCTTATTTTTATGTTCATGATTTTTCCAATCAAGAAAATATTATTTTCGCTTTTCTCAAAGCAGCCCCCCACGTCAAGGACTGGTGGGAAACCTACTGCGAATAGAATGATGAAAGTACAGGCTCACTATTTTCACATGCACCCACTTGGAATTCATTCTGGGATGCCATCAAGGAGTAGTACTACCCTGTCAGAAGCTATGAGGATCAATACATAAAGTGGACCACGCTATGACGGGGAAGGGACTAAGACGTGTCAGATTTTACCAATATTTTCCATACCCTTTGCACAAAGTTGGGTATCAAGGATTAGAAGCAACATTTGGCACTCAAATAATGTGACTGCCTGCACAAGTAAATCTAGGAAGAAATAGAATTCCTAAACATCTCCTCGCTCAGCATGGCATACCGATATGCCATCAAGGTTGAGAAAAAGTTTAAACAGAAGAAGCAAGACTTTGGATCTGCAAATCCGAAGCAAGGGAAAGGTTCCCCCAAATGGAAAAATAAAGGACAAAGCCAAGGCGAGGTGACCCAAGACAACCCGCCAAAGCTGTAAGCAAAGAAAAGCACCGTAAAGCTGAAAAAGGACACAGGAAAGTGGTGTGAGTTCCATAAGAGCTCCACTCACAACACAAGTGAGTGTCGGGCCAAGTAGTCACTTGTGGCCGAGCTAAAGGTTTCAGAATCATATGCATGTTCTGACTCTAAGTCAGAACCCAACAAGGGAAATGACAAAGGGAGGCATATCATCGATGCAGATCCCAACACCACTGTTGCCACCACAAAGATCCAAAAGGAGGAACCCAAATATCCAAACGAGGAGGAGCATCTCTTCCACTCCCAGGTGTGGGTAAAGGGCTCCCGCTACTATTCATTATCAACAGCGGGAGCGAAAATAACCTCATTTCGACGGAGTTCGTGAAGTGTCTAGGCTTACCGACCATAGCACATCCACAACCGTACACCATCGGGTTGCTTCACCAAGGACGGGATCTTCGCATGAGCCAGCAGTGTCACCTTCCATACAACATCAAGCCCTTCACGGATGAGGTATTGTGTGACATTGCTCCCCTTGAAGTTTGTGATGTATTATTAGGAAAAGAATACTTATGGTAGAAACATGGTGTGTATGAATCAAGGCCCCGTGTTGTTATTGTTACTTTGGGAAATAAGTTATTCAGGATACCAGAGGTAGCACCCCCTACCGCCATCTCTTTGGTTACTCCAAAACAATGCAGTAAGCTCATTTCCAAAGCCGGGAAATTTATTTTCCTGATGATATGTCCTGAAGGAAAGAATAATATGGTGGTCGCGACCTCTAGACAGGGCCCCTCTGCACGATAACTATAGATGGACAAGGTCGTGGAGGAGTACGAGGACATCTTCACCTCCCCTGCAGGGGTTCCTCTGCACTGTCAAGTCAAACACTCCATCGATCTGACCCCAGGTGTGTTGCTGCCCAATGGACCAATCTATCAGTGCTCTATTATGGAGAATGATGAAATCAAGAGGCAGAATCTGGAGCTACTGCAGAAAGGTCACATCCGTCTGAGTTCATTGTCCTGTGGGAGCCCGATCGTGTTGGTACAAGAGAAGGATGGGACTTGGAGACTCTGTATTGACTATCAAGCATTGAACAAGATCACTTCCTATAATAGATACCCGATCCCATGGATTGATGACCTCCTGGACCAACTGAAGGGGGGAAAATATTCCAAGAATATCAATTTGAAGTCAGGATATCACCAGGTACCAATTGAACCCTCCATTGTGTGGAAGACTACCTTCAAGGCCAAGGAGGGCCTTTTCAAATGGTTGGTTATGCCTTTTAGATTGACGAATGCTCCTCCAACCTTCATGAGGCTAATGGTTGACATATTGCAGACATTCACCAACTCATTTGTAGTGGTATACTTGGATGACATCCTGATCTTCAACCAAATTTAGGAAGAGCACCTCCACCACATCCGATAGGTTCTCCAAACACTGCGGCAACACAAGTTATGTGCCAATTTGGAGAAATGCACTTTTGGCATGACCCAGGTTCAGTATCTGGGATACATTATTGATGAACAAGGGGTGTATGTGGATCCAGCCAAGATCCAATTCATTCGGGATTGGCCATCTCCAACCACTCTGACAGAGCTCCACAGCTTTCTAGGTCTTGCTAACTTCTACCACGGGTTCGTGTTGGGATTTTCTCATATCACTTGACCCTTGAGTCAATTCATCAAGGGAGGAGCGAAAGCAAAATTATTTTGGTCTGAATCTCAATAGAAGGCATTCACATAGTTGAAAGATTGCCTCTTCTCGGCACTATTTCTCACATTACCAAACTTACAAAAACCATTTGAGGTCGAGAAAGATGCCTCTGACTATTCTATTGGGGTAGTCCTTACTCGTCATGGGCATCTAGTGGCATATCATAGTGAGACACTTTTAGACGCAGTCCAAAAGTATCCCACTTATGAAAAAGAGATGTATTCCATTGTGCAGGCCTGTCGACAATGGAAGCATTACATTTTGGGAAAGGAAATGGTCATCCACATAGACCACGGACACTTACATTTCATACAGACCCAAGGGAAATTGTAGAATGAACACAATCAGAAGTGGTCTACATACCTACAACAATTCCATTTGAATATCAAGTATATGAAGGACAGCACCAATAATGTTGCAGATTGCCTCATTCAACCACCGATCATGGCGTTAACCACCGTGCTCAACTCTTGTGGACATTAGACTTCTGATTGGCCACTTCTCTACAAAGGCAACCCAGAATTCAACCACGCATAACAGACACTCTTGGAGGGTCAGCATGTTCCAGATTTTCACCTCCAGGATGAATTGTTATGCCACCTAGGTCATTATTGTGTTCCTTCAAGCGAGCGTGCCAAGATGATTTGGGATGCACACTATAGTTGGGTTGTTAGACATTTCGGGGTGAGAAAACGATGGCAGTACTGCAGAAATATTTCTATTGGCTGAATCTTCGACAAGATGTCGGGAAGTACATCAGATCATGCACTGGCTACGCCATTGCCAAACCGACCATCAAGAAGCAAGGCCTTTATACCCTGCCTCCTACCCATAGTCGACCTTGGGAATCTATCTCCATAGATTACATGTTAAGCCTTCCTTCCACTAAGCATGGAAAAGACTGTGTTTTTGTGGTCGTAGACAAGTTCTCGAAGATGGCCATTATGGCAGCCTGCAAGAAGAATATCTCAGTCGCAGCCACTGCTAAATTGTTCCTTGAACGAGTGTGGGTACACTTTGGGATCCCACAGTCTATCATCTCAGATTGGGATAGTAGGTTCCTCAGTACATTTTGGTCTAGTCTCTGGTCGATGCTAGACACCAAACTCACTAAGTCCACAACCTTCCATCCTCAAACTGATGGCTAGACAGAGGCTTTCAATAGGATGATCGTACTTATTCTGCACATGTACAACTCAAATCATCCACGCTCATGGGACGAGAGCCTCCCCTATGTTCAACATAGCTAAAACCAAGCCCTTGATAGCTCAACTAGCCACAACCCTTTTCAGGTGGGCTTGGGATTCCAGCCACTATGTCCCATTGATGTGGCCATACCATTTACAAATACTCACGCAGATTCAGCTCATGTCTAGTCTGAAATAGATAAGGCAAACAACTTCATTGATCACTTCCAAAATATTCACCAGTAGGTCCATGACATTCTGGAGAAAAACAAATTCCAAATACAAGCAGCGACATGATCAACATCGGGTGCCACATAGGTTTCAGGTGGGCAACAGAGTCTGGTTGCATTTGCAAAAGGAATAGCTTACCGGAGCCTATCGGAAACTTAAACCACTCTTATATGGTCCTTACACCATTACCAAGGTTGTGGGAGACAATGCATTTGAGCTCTGCATTCCCCCATTCCTTGGCCTGCACCCAGTGTTCAATGTGGACTGCCTTTGGCCATACTTTCCACCATTACTAGACACATCTGACATTGCAGAACAACTCACACCCATAGAGTTAAATCCAGATTGCATGGAACAAGATACAACTGATCAGATCATGGACACACATATCAATCACACTCGCCAACACAATATCCAACTGTATCGAGTTGTCAAATCAGGCCAACTCCTTCATCAGGGCAAGTGGCTCACCAGGGACCAAGTTCAGCAGAAGTTTCCTCATCTCATGGAGGAACTCAATGCAATGGGGACCACTGCTTCCTAAGGGGGGAGGAATGATCCAAGTGGATATTGGTGGCCACTCGCCAATTCTACTTGGACCCCTATCATTGCTTCTTTCAGTTTTTTAGTTTCCTTAATTGTAGCACGGTTTACAATTTTTAGTATTTTTTCGGGTCCTAAACTTCTGGAGCTGTTTTGAGGCCCTAAACGACATTTTTTTGAAAATATACCACCAGTTATTTTCCATCTAAAATCATGTTTTCGTTGTAGTCCTCGGAGAGATATTCCCAAAGGGTTATCATGCGCATCAAATGGAGATAATATGACCAAGTCATGACCCTGGGGAGTTAGTTGTCCAACTCACCCCAACGAGGCCCATAAACTCTTGGTATTACATCTCGGGTTAGGGTTTTGGTTATTTAGGGTTTTCTCTTATTATTCAATAATAAAAAGGCCCTTGAGCCTCATTATAAGGCAGTTCAGAGGTATGCAACCACCACATCTCTTCTTAGAGATAAGCTATCATTGCCCTAGCTGGTTTATTTCCATTTCTGTTTGTAAGCATATTTTAGTATTTTACACTAATTAAATGAAGTATTATTTCCGCTGCATCTCTGTGATTATGGTTATCTTTGTAATTTGTTGCGTTCCTATTTAAATCCTAATCACTATGGTACAAAAGTTTTGTATTTTGAGTTTTTACATGTTTTGCAAATGTCTATCCAACACATAATTAGCTAATGCATTTGTTAATGTATTCATGTGTCTAGGAATATGATGATATGTAATGTAATCAAGATTCATTTCCAGTAAATGAATACGTATATACATTCTCAATATCTGAGGGTTTCTGATGGAATATTTCCCATTGAGTTGAAGGACAACAAGCTATGAATCAAGGTTGAAAATCAATTCTCGGATGCCAGGAGCAATAGCTTCTGACAACAATTTGATAACTTCGCTATACTCAGTGATGTTATTAGTTGTTCAACCTAGAAATACACCTTTAAGATCAATCAACTCACCATGGGGGTCATAAATGGCCTATGCCATGGATGATAGATTTTGGGTACTACGACAAGCACCATCAACAAAACCGATGTGAGGAGACACCGACATCTACAAAGCAAGAAGAAACATAATAGGTAGGAAAGCTGCTTGCAAAACAACACACCAAACCACACTGTACAAAAATGAATAACAAACTATTGTACAAAAGTATCCATGCAAGATGACCTAGGCATAGTACTTTTTAAGAGATTCCATGCTCGGACTCAAGTAATCAATCAACATAGATGAAAACTGGAGTTTTACCGTTGGCATGACAAGTAAGCATCGACTCGGCCAGATAATAGAGTAGAACTTATATAAGGTTGTGCCCCATGGGAGAGGGAGGGTTATGAGTCATAATATGGCAACCCCATTACAATAATGGGCAATCAGTAAAAACTCGGGGAGGGAGAAAAACCCTGAACTCCGAAGAGATAAAGGTGCCCCTAGTTGAGATATTTTGACAATGTCGAGGGAAGAAGAGAACTTCTCAAGACACATAAACATGACCATCAAGCCAGGAAAGAATGACGAACGAGAAGACACGTCGAGAGACAAACTTGAAATAGAATGATCAGAGGATACTGAAGGCGAAACCGAAACAATTCCACATAATCAATTTCGGCGGCACTTAATGGCATAACCTCTCCCCATGTATCAACAAGATCTGGTGAAGGAATGACCCAAGGACCAGACTTGATCGAAATCATGTTGATAGAGGCAACATGAGGAGGTGTGAGTGGAAAAATTCCCATAAAGGTAGGATCTTTAAAAAGTCCTACCCCCACACTCTCATAAGGAGCACTGGTGTGCTTGACATACAGAACGTTGTTATCTGAGGAGGAAGAGGCAAAGAAGGATAGTTGGTAGATTGTGACTATCTTCCCTTGATGGGGAAAAAGAATCACACGGAAAAGGGAGGAGGCTATGGCATGCATGGCATGGGTCCAGCTTCATCTGAGTAGAATATTGTAGTTAAGATTAGCATCAATGATCTCTACTTTGACATGTAACGTCTTTCCCTCCAAAGTAATGGCAAGGTTGGGAAGGACACCGTATGGTTGCAAATCACACCCGTCAAAGATTCCAAAGTGTTAGGGCACTGGTTCAGATTAAGAGAACCAATTTCCTTCCAAAAAGTGACAGACATGATGCAGGTAGAAGCACCTTCATCGATGATGGTCCTATGAATTGTTTTCTCATTTATGATCACCTGAATGAGAAAGGAAATTTGATGAGATAAACGCGGAACGTGGTTTTCCAGGTTAAAACATATGAGATTAGAGTCAGCTAGATCAATACTCCCAATAGCTGATAGTAACAATTTCAGTTGAGAAGGACAGCTCTGAAGGACCTCGAGAGCCCTTTCTCCAGTAATCGCTCTTTATTCATCGCTTGATCTGCTCTCAGTCTCTCAGTTACCGCTGATGGTGCTTGAGCCAAATCTTCAACAATTTTATAATGTTGAGCGGCTCGAGCATTAGGATTGTACGAGGACTTTCAAAGCACACCTCGAGAAGGTGGTCAAATGGAGGAATCATGATTAGGTCGCTCTATATGGAGAGGACCAGAACTAGACGGGGCGGAAGAAGAAGTGTTCTACACTTGCCGCCCTTGGACATAAGGATTTTTCTCCTACTGCTATGGGACTTGACCCCGACCCTTCCCTTGGAAGGGTTGACCTTGTTGATATGAGTATAAGGGTTGTTACTGCCTAGGCTAACCTTGTTGCTGCAAGGTTTGACCTTGCGGCTGTAAAGGTTGTCCTTGCGGCTGAAGAGGTTGACCTCGTGAAGGCATAGGCTGGGAGGATTGTAGCGCATACTGCATTTGTAGTTGAATGGCTTACTGTAACTGTTGTGAGGGTTTCCCTTGTGGTTGTTGCAGTTGTCCTTACTGTGGCATCATCTATCATTGCTACTGCATGGATGGCCCTTTCAGCAATGAAGGTTGGCCTTGCTACTGCATGGATGGCCCTTGTTGTAATGAAGGTTGCCCTTGCTACTGCATGGATGGTTATTGTTGTAAAGAAGGTTTCCCTTGTTGCTACAGGAGTTGTCCTTGCTGCTACAAAGGTACTTGAACAGTTCCCGGAATGACACCTTGAAATTTCCTGAACTGTATCTGGCCATACCCACCAAGCGCGGCGAATAGACCAGGCTGGACATAAGGTCCAGGCTGAGGGATGTAGGGCAGATTAACCATCGCTTATGAGCCATATGGAACATAAGGAGGTTCGTACTGAACCTAAGCCATATCAGAGCATTGGTACTAGATGTTACTTGACCCAGATGGACCAACAAAGTTCGGTTGTTGGTACTAGACATTACTCGATCCAGCAGGACCAACAGGATTTAGAATGGCATGCGGAGAGGGTTGGTTCATTCCAAACTTGTGAGCTTGTGAACCACTCACATTGGTTGTACCAGACATGATAGGCACATTTGGACTTTACCCCCAGAAGGTGGCATAGCTTGCCCACTTACTGGAGATCGAAGAACTGGCCCGCGACATGACTCGAGATCGTTGGTCAAACCTGACATGTTACTTGGACCGCTGAAACAAGAGGATTTGGAATGGTGGGTTGCACCAGGACCGATGTAAATGCAAAAATTAACATTTTTTGGGAGGTCAGGTTCTGAATGAACAAACCTGTAGTAAGCATAACGCCAGATGCCCAAATAGGGTTGTGATATAGTGATGAGGCAGTAGGCGTGCCTGAAACCAACTAAGATAAAGTCATGTAATTACGAGGTAACTCAAGATGAACACTCCTCATAATTCTTCCTGTGTAAGGGAAACCTTCGGGAGGGAAAGGATATTCTTGCTCCTTGATTGTGCATGGAGTGGAAACTTCCGAGTGACATGAAGATGAGAATGGGATTTCACCTTCTGATTCCATGGTTGAAAACAGATGATGATGGACTACCGAAGATGTTCGAGAGGATAATTCCAAAGGAATACCTAGTTGATTGTATGTATTGTACAGACGCTGAGGTGATATCACAATAGGATCGAACAAAGGATTCAAAGGATAAATAATGAGTCCAAGCTGACCTTCAGAAATCGGCTGACTCTCGGGAGTCTAGATAGGATTATCCAGAGATTCTAGGCCAATGTCAGAAAGTGACCCAATATCTAAAAGGGGAGGACGAGATGACAAAGGTTGAATACTCAGAAAAATTCCAAGCTCAACACCTTGGTCCTCCAGTGACTATGGAAATTCAGGAAAAGGCTCCTCAGACAATCTTTCAAACAGAGGAGAGGAAGAGGAATTGGGTGAACCAAGTTGTTTAGCCATGATGATTTTGTCTCAAATAACCAAAAGAGAGATTGATTTCAAGTCTTTAAAATGTATTTAAGGGTGTACTCATGATGTGGTCTAAAAAATACTAACATGGATGTTATAAGATCGTGGGCAACAATTTTTTAAGACGCAAAAACAAATTGGTGCTCTTTCGTGTTTTAAGAGTCAAGAAAGAAGCAAAGATGACTCTATCACTTTCTGTTTGAAATGAGCTCGAACGGACAAGGATTCGAATGATATTTTATATTTAGGGAGTCAAAAAGATCAAAATGAATACTCAGGATGATCTAGGCAAAAAGTATTACCAAGTAACCGTGAACTACAAAATACCTCTTGGCGAACCGAGAAGTACGGGTAGGCGATATCCTCAAATGTTGTGTTCAGTGTATCACGCTTACAAGGTGGAAGACTCGACTTCCTATGGATAAAGGATTGCAACCTAGTGGGTTCTCCCTTTATATACTTGACAGTACGTGGAGCACAAGTCTGTACTAGCGTTGTCTAGTGCCGAAGCAAACAACAACTGCTAGGTTTAAAGACGTCAGAACATGTCTCTAGCCTAGACCTTCTAAAATGTGATCATTAGATTTCAAATTCACCTTAGGTTAATTGAGTACATTTTAGAGTTTATCTTGAAATCATGTCTCGATTTTTAGGCCTTATCGATGTGACTCAAAAAACATCTATATGCAGCTAAATGAGGCAAGACCCTTTCAATTCGATGAATTGTCTACACTAATGAGAGTAGAAAACACACTCAAAAGAAACAAAACATGCTATTTAAAGCAAAATTGACTTTTTCACTATTTTGATTTTGAAGAAAAAATGATGAAAAAACTCTTTCCAATTCCTAACGTTCCTATCAAATGCACTTCAAGTAGTATGTTCACTAGTAAAGAGAATTCATTTCTTTTCCAATGCAAGTGACAATGCAACTCTAGCCTTCATGATGATAACTAACGTAACATATTGATTCAGCAAATTAGAATTATGTATTTTTCAATGAAATGATGGAATGAATCTTTCACAAACACTTCTCACTTCAATGAAACATTTCCAATACAATCAATCACAAGAAAACACAAAGCACAAAAGAGAATTCCTTTCAAACCAGTGAAGCAACAATCCAACCAATAACAAGATGAGCAATGTGATCTATGCCTGAAAAGAGACTCTCAAATGACATGATCCAAGTGGATATTGGTGGCCACCCACTAGTTCGACTTGGATCCCCTCTAAGTGCTTCGTGCAGTTTTTTTCAGTTTCCTTAATTATAGCACAATTTACTATTTTTAGCAGTTTTTCGAGTCCTAAACTTCCGGAGCCATTTTGAGGCCCTAAACGACGTTTTTTGGGAAATCT
>APFE030270141.1:85624-102637 GCA_000404065.3 Pinus taeda
CTTGCCACTGTAAATTTCAGGCTTAGAGCAGTAAACCAGGCAAAGCAAAGAACACTAGAGAGAAATAGTGATACTATAAAAGTTCACACAAAATCATAAAATGACAATTAATCAAACAGAATGATCTACTCCCTAGTGGAGTCGCCAATTTTTGGTACAGGTAAATTCTCGGTGTTGACACAAACAATTCCTCTAGCCTGAGAGAGTGGGTCTAGCCACAAACAAACAATCTATGGAAAATGTCCTTAAGCTATAATCAATTAAGAGGACCGACCTCTTAGAATGCTATTCTGCTTGGTGATGATCATGCTTCCTCGCTCCAGCGATCTTCTGTTTCCTTCCTTCGAATACCTGAAACAAGTAAACAACAATGAAAACAAACGTGATAGCATACAATATTGTATTTAGCCTACTTAATAGGTTAAGGAACATTAAGCCATAAAGATGTAAAATGAAACTTCATGTAGGAAATCAATCAATAGTTGCATTTATATAAATCAGAAAGAGATTACAACCGATGCCTTGACGTTGTTAGTCTCCTCCGACATATCTGGGTTCCCACACTTCTGCTAGCACTTCATGGATAGCCCCAACAATGGAATTTTTAAGGCCCCTTTCCCTCTAGTCTCAAACCAAACCAAAAACACATTATTCTCCCTCAAACATACACTAGAAAGCTACAAGCTATAAATGACTTGTTGATCATTCAAACTCACTCCAAAACTAGTTTAGCTTGGGAAAAGAGAGGTTTATATAGCTTGGATGGATGGGAGATGGTTCCTCTCATCATGGGAGAAGGTCTTATCTCTTGTCTTTGTTCCATCCCAATAGGGGAAAGGAGCCCAAACTGAATCCCTCGGCTCCATCCATTCCAACCACTCTACCAAACTTCTGTTACGAAGCTTCTAGAGTTGGAAGCTTCGACACCATATTTAAATAACTTTCCAAAAGAGGATCAATGCAAATGGAAAAGGGATCATTCACTCCGTACGGCACTAGGGCTAGTTTTGATCTCTGCAAATTGGCACGTGGAGGAAACTGGTTAGTAGCGTTGATCATGTAAACTGGGATAAAAGGAAGATTCTTGGGAAATGATGTAAAGGGGAATTATTCTGCTCATGAAGAGGGACATACTGGGAGTTTCTTCATGATGGGAAAGATGTCGGGTTCACTGTAGAGGTCCTTCAGGATCATGGACGGGGAGTACAGGGACAGTGAAAAAATGTTGTGTAACACTCCTCAGCATCCCTAGCAAGATTATTTTCTATTTTTTGTAATAATTAAACAATCTATTTAATTGGATACTCCAAATTTAATAGATTATATCTTTTATGCTATAATTAAACATATTTTGTTCACTATACAAATGCATGTATATGTTTCCTCTCAGCTCAGATGATTAGATGTTCATGAAGAAATTTTTGTCTTCTAAGTTCTTCTTTATTCTTCCTTCAAAGAAATTCTAAATATTGTGTGTTGTCATAATGGAACATCAATGCTTTGATTGATCGAAAGGATTAAGAATTATAGGCAAAGACAACTATTTACATATTTGGGTCACCCATTTCAAAAATCCCCTCACAATTGAGGCTTTGGCATAGTTCTTTGGCTGAGGGATGTCTACAAAGATACAACATGCTCCATAGGTTCTCAAGGCATAGAGAAAGCATCCTTGGAAATTTGTACCAAGGTTGATCCTTATGTGTCGGTAAGTATTGGTTCTTATGTAACAACCCCAATGTCATTCTCAAAAATGGTTATTTTTGTTGCCTCTGTAGCATTAATGGATTTGTGAAGTATTATTGAGAGTAGAAATATACTGCAAGTTTTGAAGCACATTGAAGATGTAGGGACAAGATCAATAGTAGGAAATTAGCATAAGAATCTTCTTATGCGTTGGTAGCAACTAGCTCTCTTTATTCAACAACTAATGAAACTGCAAGGGTAACTTAACATTGTAAATGAACCAATTCACTTTGTTGGGTGGATTAGGAGTGGGTGAAGTAGGAAGTTATGGAGCTCTTATGGGGGAAAGAAGTAGGCTAAATTTTTGTCATGATAGTAGTGGTTACATGAATGATATTCTAAGGCCTTTGGATTTAACCACATAGGCAAAGAAAACTTCAGCAGTAATTTGAATTGTGAAGATGTATGGGCATACCATGGTAATTTAGATTGTCTTGAAAGGGATTGTGCATCAATGTATCCATTGATGTAGGAATGGAGCTCAATTTTGCAACACTAGTATTTATTCAAATCTCTATTTTCCTTGTACTCTCTTCATCCAAAACGTTATTCAATATCCTTTTAAGTTGATAGATGGAAAATTCTATCACACATCCATAGGAGCTGGATATTCCAAAATGGTTTGATCAAGGAATAAAATGTTATAATTCTCTATTTCATGAATTTTTGTGCTTCAAAATCACTTGTTTTTATATTGACATTTATGCTCCTTCTTTAACCTGCAAAACTAACATTTTTCTTGCAACACATGGTGAGATTTTGAAGGGAAAAACACTATGAGCAATTTATTTCTCCAATAAACATTGAAATTCTTAAAATTAATGCATATAACATAAATTTCTTGAAGAACTTATTGAAATTTGTTTTTCATTTTTACCTGCTAGGGAGTGGTGGCCACTTAGACTATCTGGAAGTAATTTAATGATAAAATTTCCATCTAATGTATGATTAGAGTGATTCCAAAACCAAATTGAAGTATATTCATAGGGCTATTTCTATGGGATACATCTCTTGGCCTAATTTTATCACGAAAATAATGATGGTTACTATTGGGACCCTGAATTTTTTTTATTTTTTATTTTGGTATAGGTAGGATAGCGCAACAAGAGCGAGAAGCATGGAAGTAGATAGGATAGTGCACAATAGAGGATTGACGCAAGATGAAAACATGTAGCATAGGGTTGGCATAAGGAGGGAGAGTGAAAAATGGGGTTGGCATGAACATTGGGGAGTGACAAAGGTAGACATCACACAGTTAGAAGCTAGCAGCAGAAGAAATAGAGGAATGAGAACAAGGGATCAGGATCTTTAGGATTTTTCAGGAAGAAGGAATCGAATAGGAGGACATGGCTCCAAATAAATTATAGATAATTTTGGAGTAGGATACCATGGGTAGAGTGGAACGGAACCTGGATAGGGGATATTTTGAGGTGATTAGGAAATGCATGGGACAGATCATCAAATGGTAGGAATATATATTAACAGCCAAAGGGGTGGCTAGGTCAAAGAGATGGGAAAAATAGAGCCTTCCAAAGAAACTCCTGAATAGTATAAAATGGTCTCTCCAATACCAAGTAGGGGTTGGGCAAGAGACTGTCATACGAATGATGTATTACCGGTGACTTGCTATATGTATTTATGGGTATTTCTTCCCCTTTCCTATTAATATATTGTTGATGGTGCTAGACCCGCCAACATGTCAGGGCATCTCCCCGATAATAAGTCCCAACTAGACCTCAGACCGTTTGGTGTAGGATTCCCAGCAATGGGTCGTACGGTATCACCTTGACCGCGGTTTCACACAAAGGCAAGTAAGATGTCCCTATTGGTAGTAGGAGTGTTACATATGCAACAAGTCAAGGAAGGTGCATGAGTGGTTCAAACACATGGAGGGTGAGGTGAGTGCACCCCTTGGAAACCTGTGAAACCACATAGTTAAGAAGGGACCACATGAACAAAGATGCATCACAACATGGAAGGCAATTAAGCTAATCCAAAGTGATGGTTAAACCAACAGCACATTTCAGTAATATTCATACATACATATATAGAAAATAGCTACACATGCATGTATAAGAAAACAGATACATATATCATTTAGAGTAAGCAACATAGATAAAATAAAATACGACATATGCATGAAACATGATGGCTTTGTTGTATTAAGAACAGTAAGTTCCAGTCATACAATACAACCATGACAAACCACTAGTTCTGACAGCGAAACATTACAGTCACTGCCGTGTGCTCCTCCAAAGAGATATACTAGCTCTCCATAACGAAGAAGCCAAGGCTCGTTACAATACTATCCAAACTCTCTCTAAGATACTCCTATCGGAAGCTTGGCTGACCAAAAGCCTCCACAATGAGTTATGAGGGACTATATATAGAAAAGGATGGGGTGGCCCTTGACATTCCCCATTGTGACAGTTCATCTACCATCATGACTCTTCATCTACTCTATGACTGTTACATCCAACTATCAACACTTGAACTTACGCTTGATAAGACATTACATACAATCTGCACATGTACCCATGTGAGACAAAATAGGCTTGAGAAAGCCATGCAAGACATCACTATGACTCGGATGACTATGGGAACACCAACTCTTCGACATCTTCATGGTGGTTGACAGTAGTGAACTGATGCTAAGCTCGGTAGTCTGCGATGGTGTCTGTGTACTCTAAGGTGACGTCATTCTGGAAACGAACTCTTGTCTCCATAGCATTAGGGTACACTGCTCGAGCACCTCTATCCAACTCATCTAATAACATGCGCATCATTGTCTTGAGTGCAGCCCGACCAGCAACATACTGCTACATGGTGTCTGCACTGATCACCAAGTCTGGGCTGGTGGCTATGCACATAAACTCGTCAAAGTATGAGTCAAGATCCAGTTGGACCTATTCCTTTGTCTTTGCCTAGGTGATTGTCCCAATAAATGGGTTTGCATGTGTGCGCATAACAACATCCATACTCCTGAATACTTGTGCATGGGAAGCATGTAGACTAGTGATGAGCTGCAAGAGATCTTCATAGTTCTGGATTTGACTCCAAATGCATGCCTTCAGCTCGACTGCTCTGGGCTTCATCATCTTGGGCAAGTGTAACGGGGCTCCCTTGTATCTCATTGTCCATGTTTGCATGCAATCAACAACAGCATGCACGTTCGACAAGATACGTGCTCTCCTAGCACATCACTGCTACCAACCGTTGAGATGGAAAACTTCCTTATGCATGGTACCAAACTTGGAATACAATGCCCACATGATTGTGTCAAGGAAAAATACTTCATCCAGTATTTCCCTCTTCAACTCTAATCGGGTAGATGTTGTAACTAGTTCTCTTCCCTGCCTGGTCATCTATAACTCCTTAGCCATTCGCTCATTCTCTATTATCAAGAAGTGAACACTGAAGCAAATGGCTTCAGAATATGCTCTGGTGGCATCGTCCAATGCTACTGGATGCTTGCGCACATCAGACATGATCACTCATTCCTCAAAATATGCAGGAGATGTGTGATCATCCGATGTTGGCACTCTACAAGATTTCATAACTCTATGCTAGTACTCATCGAATGAGATGTTGTGCATCTCTCCCTCTGGATTGTCTCCAATAATTTTGTAGAAATTTTGAATAATATGACACTTATTCACAGATATTATCCTGATTATACACTATTTGTGGAATCATGCATAATACATAACCTCCTCTACGTTGATCATTAATTTTGCGGAATTAAGAAACAATCGCATGCGCACATTGAAACATCAATCACACATATCAAGACAGTATGTACCGGGGAAAGCATACAGCTGAAAAACCCCAACTATCTGTATATTATATTGATTGAGAACATGTAATAATACATAGTACAATACTCCTCGCAAGTACTCAGTACTATCTCCACCTGTTACACACAAACTAGCTCAGATCCGAACAAGTCACAAGTTCAAATCTCCTCCATTGTTTTCCTGCCTCCACTGCGCAACCCTGCATGAGAATAGATGAGAATTGCTGATCTAAACTAATATTTCCCTTGTTTTACACTATGCAATCTTCATTGGCAATCTCAATCCACTGATTGTGCAAATCTTATGCACAACTATAGTTACAACTAACAGTTGTCTTGCCCTTTCACTCACCTCTAACACTTGTCTCCCCTGAACTGTCCATGCACTGAGTTAACTAATGTATTCTTTAGTTGATTTATGAGTTAATAATTAGTGAATTAATTAATAATTAATTCACACCACTCATCACTAGTGTATTTGTTAGTTAGACAAAATACAACTAGTTCAACTAAGTCAAACTGAACACAATTCCATCAACTCCTCAATCAACTACACCAAACTCAATCACTTGAGTTCTAACTGAAGTCCATCATGCAATAGCTCAACTAACCCATAGGAAAAGTGTATTTCCTTTTGGCAGTTGCATGTTCCACATCCATAGCTCGAACTGAAGTGCTGCAAGAGGATAAGATAATGTTTATAGTCCAAATATTATTAAGAGCTAATAATATTCAACTGTTCTATTTTTAGACTAGCAGTCTAAAAATAGACTCCGCCCATATGTTTAAAAATAGAGGTCCATCTATTTTTACCAACATGACCAATCATCCATAAATAGCATCCTACAACTCATAGACCATGATCCATATGTCTAAAAATAGACATAGTCTAAAATAGACTTTGCGCTAAAAATAGCTTGCGGGCCCACTTAGTGAAGGCGACTTCTTTTTACTAAGCTCCATCATCTTGTTGCATTTTCAACAACAATTGCCTCTTGTCTCAGCAGGATCCTAAATTTAGCATTGCCTCTACCACCTTATCATAATGACCTCATGAGGGAGATATTGTTGTTGATAGTATAAACCCTTCAAGGGTTGAACAACATGATGCTTCCTACCTTTTAGAAGCGGCGCAAAATTTTAAAACTCATGGAAGAGTTCAACTTTCGCACCTTTATGCTCAATTTAGAATGTGATGACTTAATATTTCAGTTGCTCCACACCTTTTACACCAACATTACATTAGTTCATCCCAACAATGTCAAAACAATCATGCAAAATATTGTGTCCTTGTTATTAAAAGGAGATGTTGACATTTGCAAGATACTAAGGTCCAAATTGTTGATGCTATGGAGAAAGGAACTAGTTGTATCATTGACCTGCTATGATCCATTCGAAAAGGTTGTCATGCAAAATATAAAATTGCTTAGAAATGTGTTGACTAAGAATGAGTTGAAGAGGATGGATGGAAGGAGTAAGAACAAAGGAAATAAAACATGTAGCAAGAATGAACTAAGAATGAGAAGACTATGATTTATCTGTAAGGGACCTTGGGAACTTAACCATTCATGCCCATGTGATAAGAAGGAGGAAACACAGGAAGAACAGTTGGAGACTTCTTCAGATCATGGGGATTCATCTATAGTTGGGTTCAACAATTTTTAGGAGAGAACCCATGAATGATCCAAGCACTCAAGTATAGATGGTGAGCAACAACACAATGTTATTTAGAGGGACTTGCGAGACAAGTTGATGATAATCAACCAGCTTGACAAAGTACATGGGGAAAGGTAGGAGGTAATTATTCCTAATGATGTGGTAGACTCTTGTACAACAAAGTCCATAGATATCCAAGAGGACATCCATGAATGATATGAGTAATCAAGTGTAGATACAAGTCAACCAATGCATCCATGTTTGACAACTAGAGAGGATGAACAACAAATTGTCCCCACAAGTGGAGAAGGCCAAGGAGAAGGCATTCAAGGAGATTTAAGTAAGGAGCCAGTAGTAGTAAACCACAATAATGAGCATGATCATGACGAACAACATCACAAACATAATATGAAAGATGGGCCATTTCCAGAGAGTTGGTCAAAGGCTCAAGTTGAATTTGTGATAGTTGGTCATCTAGTGCAAACAGATGCAGAGACATTCAACGAGGCACCAAAACCTCTAGGAGAGGATTGTTGGGGGAAATATTAACCATTTCAAGAAATATCTTATGATGTTGAAGCACAGGATTCAAATAGTCTGAGGCATTGTCTTAAAAAAGAACATGAAAATTGAGGAGCCCATAAGAGTATGTGTCAAGTTAGCATTCAAGTTGTCTAGTGTTGAGGAATGACTCAATTCCCTCACAAGGAAGCAAGATGAGTATAGTTGGGAGTTCTAGAGTAGCTCTCTACAAGAGTACATTGATAGAGCTTGCATCATTACCAACCCACCTTTATACATTGGGGAGTGCAGGGCAGATTTTTCCAAATGGATCATGTTGAGTGACCAGGTGGAGCAACATGAGTTGGGCATCAAGCAACATCAACAAAGTAGATGTATTCCATGTGCAGGTATTCATCCTTCCCATGGGGTGGATTGGTGAGATATTATGAGTAGTTACTCTATTGATGGGATGATTCTTAAGAGGATGCTCTTATCCAAGGGCATATCACATCATGGGCCCTTAGGCACAAACTATTATGGAGGGATGAGGTGGTATCATAACCCACAGGTCCTGTGACTTAGGTGGCATTGTGATCTAGGTGGATCTATTGATGGCAACGTTAGTCAGAGGATTATTTGGGATCTAGGTATCGAAGGATCCATTGATGTTCATTTAGTAGGGAATCATAGGGTAGTATAAAGGTTTGTATGGTATCTGCATATTAGTATAGAAATGTGTCTTCTATGGATAAATGTGGATTTCTTAAGGGAAAGCAATTTTGGGGTGTGAGGATTTGTAATATTCCCTTTTCTTGATATGGTAAAAATGGACAAAATCAGCCCATGGTATTTAATATGGTATTTGACCATGGTATATGCCCATGGTATCTGCCTTCATTTTTCGAGGGAAAAAATAAAATAAGGTTTCTAGAGAGTACATCAAGCCTATAAAAGGGGATATGAGCTAGGCATTTGAAGCATCATGAGTTGTCTATTTATTTTGTCTTTATTGAGAACTTGGTGAGGCCACTTCTAGTTTGACCATAGGGATGAAAACCCTGTGGGTGTAATTTTTCTAGTGGATCCATCTAGGGTCCACAATTGTGCTTCAATGCCTTTGATTTATCATTTGATGAAAAATCGTGCATGTCATTAAAGGGGATTCGATATTATTGTATGTGATGGGGCCCATCATTAGGTACATTTTGAGGTTCATTGTGTTATCCTCCAACCCTTAAAACTCTCATTTTCTCACATTAATTCACATTTTTAGCCATAATATGCTTAGTAAGAAGACTAAAGGGTGTTTGTCATATTGTGTGGCCTAATGTGGTTGATATTCAAGAAAATGAGGCATTTTTGGAGATATTCACCATGCAGAGGCTTGATGGAGGCAACTAGAGAGAATATGGGGGTTTGTCCACCTCATTCACTCCCTAACTTAGTTTTAGATCAAAACATCTTCACCAACAACTTGAATTCACTAGTAGTCGAGGAACTCCAAGTGCATGACAAGGTCAAGAGGAACCAAATCCACAAATTACGAGATTTCGAAGGGGATAATTCCTCCTTTCAAGGGAGTTGTCCCTCAATTACTTTTGTATAAATAAACCAATTGAAAGGCTCATTAGGATTTGATTTTTTGTTGTAGCTAGGAGTAGCTACTGAGAGCCTAGTGCTGAAATTGTTATTCTTAACTTTGATATGATGCATGAGACTATTATTTTATGTTAATGAGAATTTTACCATTGATTTACATTTGAGTTAGTTTTGGAGGGTTGAATCCCTTGGGTTTGGGCCTAACCTAGAGGCTTTAGTCCATCTCTTGTACTTATTTCTTGTTCTTGTTCAAGGTAGTGCAATTCCTTCCTTGTTTCAATAGAAGTTATATCACAAAACTTGTAATTGTAGACTTTCCTATCACCTCTCTTATCGAAAGAGTGACTCAAAAATATCTACAATCACAATCCAAAAGTATGTGTTTATGATTTCTTGAAAATGGATAAACGTTAGTTTGCAATCCTTTTGCATGCTTACTTTCTGAAACTTAGGATTTAGTATCATTATCTTGGTGATTAGAGTAGTGTTGTGGGATAGAATATATTTTAATCAAATTTAGCTCATCTTTTCCATCTTAATTTGTCTCACTGCATTATTGGTCATTTGATGCATGTATTTGACTAGTTGCAGGAACTTTGTTGATTTGCAGGGGTGGGTACACCTTTCCACATTCACCTGATCCTTTCCATATTCCTCCTAGGCACCTCACCTTGCTTCCCAAATCTTCCTCTGAAGTCACTATGTTAAGGTAAATGAAGGACGTCATGGGCATCAACTTTGGTGCAATATAGACCTCTAAGAGGTCCTAAGATTGGATAAGGGGCTCCCACACCCTTCATTCACCTCTTCCTACCTTCATCCACCTTATTCTGCCTTAAAGCCACCATTTCTACCCTCAAAAGGCTCTTTTACCCCCCCTCGTGTAGCAAAACAAGACCTCTGGTAGCAATATAGGACCTCATGTAGCAAACCTGTAGCATTGTTTTCTTCAACCAATTTTGCTCCATACTTTGATCCTAGCATATTTAAGTTAAACAATGGCCCCGAAAATGTGATTTGATGATTAAGGAAGACTCTAGGACTACTCCAACCTCATCCTTTCCTCACTACAACCATCATATAGAAAAACAAAGTTAGAATTAATAATTTTCTTTATAGATGTGTTAAATATTGGATTCCTTATTTTAAAGCAAGTGTGAGTAGATAAATGATGCATACAAGTAGTTTATTGGTTTGATTAAATGTGCCAATAGAGTAGCATGATTTACTTTTGCAAATAGACTAGCCTTTTCCTTTCGTGCAATTTCAATTAGCATTTACATTTAATGAATGACATTTTCACCTTTGTAGTTAGAATCATTCTCATTTATGCTTTCAATCATTTTCTGAACACCTCGATCTGATTTCATGATTGAGGGTGACATGAGTAGAACCTAACATGTTGTGCATATAGCACTGTCACCTCTAAGTTTGTACGAACCCTGGGTTGATAATTTGAGTTGAGAAGCCCTCCGGAGTTGCAACATCCTTGGTGCAATACTAGGGCTCGTCATTTTTTGGCATTGTTGCCGAGTAGGTGTCTAAGTAGGTATTGTGTCTACTTATAAGTTGTTTTTTTTTTGCATCAATCTTATTATTTTGAAATTTTTGAAAAAATCCTAAAAACAAAGCTAGTTCTTTCATGCCTCATAGGAGTAGGGATAACCAAGGGAAGTCATTTCCAAAAACCCCCACTCCCTCAAGCAGTCAACCTTCATTCGTCTTCAGTGACTGTGAACTTCCCTCTCTAACTACAAGGGAGTTAGAAGACCCTTTAGGTGAAAAAATTGAAATTTCTGAAGAGCCAATAGGGTAAGAATAACCTATCTCACCTACCCAAACCATCACTGAAAACAGGAACAATGAGTTTTTCCCTTTTAGAGAAACCAATGGAGAGGCTAGAATGAAGAATATGAGCCCTGTTGCCCTTCCAAACTTCCATGGCCTAACCTTTGAGGATCCTGACACCTTCATGTTTGATTTAGTTGTTGTATGTAAGACCTATGACTACACCTCTGATGAACAGAAGCTGAAGTTGCTTCCATCTACCCTCAAAGATACAACTTTGCTCTGGTTTATGGGATTACCTAGGGGCAACATCACTACTTGGGCCCAAATGCAAGAAGTCTTCAATGAAAAATACAAGGATTATTGTAGGTCCAAAGAGACAAAGGAGGAAATATTTAAGATGATTATTGGACTTGATGAATCCTTAGAGGACTATGAGGAAAGATTCCAACTCAATTATAGGAGGGCCAACTGCACCCTTGATTCCGAGTCACTAAATTTAGTTCTTCTCTGAGGGATCAGGGAATATGTAATGGAAACCCTCAACATGATGTCTGGAGGATATATCTACTAGTTTCCTTATGATGGCATCAAAACTATATTCAAGAATCACTCCAGGGCTGCTAGGAAAAAGGGTAGGTCTAGCCAAGGCTTGGCCAGTTCCTCTCCCTCAACAACAACCATTAAACATGCGATAAGAAGTATGTTGGAGGATTTTAAAAGTGAAATGTTGCATACCTTTTATTTTTAAATGGATATTATGAAAATAAAAAGGAAGCAAGAGGAGGCAGAAAGGGCACTAGCTATCTTTTGTCCTAGATGCACTAAGAGACACCCTAGGAATGAGTACCCTCTAAATGTCATAGAAGTCTACTCTATCTGTGAAGAAAATCATGCCACATACAAATATCCCTCTTTGTCAGGTATGAAAGTTGTATACCAATGCACAGAAGGTAGTGCAAAGCAACTCTATTTCATTAACCAAAGGAGGCCTCAATGTCCTCGGCCATATAACCAAGGCATACAAGGTGCACACTATCATCATTACAACCCAAATCAGAATGCACCTTTTCAGCCTTGGTACTCTTTCAATCATCCATCATGTCCCACACCACCTTCTTGGATTTATACCCCTTAGTATCCTCCTCATCCTATTCACCCTCCTTTCCATCGATATCCACCTCAATCTTTCCAGTGGGGTAACCCCTCACAAGGGTGGAGGCCTCAGACAACCCAACCTCCTACTTTACTACCTCCACCACAACCTCAACCACAAATAACTCACCACACCCCACCTAAGAAACCTCAAATTCCTACTCAACCTAATTTGAATCCGAACAATAAGAATGCACAACAGGTCTATAGTGGGGAGACATTCTATCCTGCCTATGTTGTGGAAATTCAAGAGATAAACGTTCGGTCTGGGAAGGTACTCCCAGATAATCAACCAACTTCCCCACCTGAAGAGCTTGAAGAAGAGAAGGAAGAGAGTGCCCCTCAAGTTAATGCAACTCCTTATCCTGAAAGTTTGGTCCACCCTAAACAACAAACCCAAGAAGAGGATGAAATTCATGGAGAATTGAAGAAATTTTGTGTCAAGATACCCCTTCTCGAGGCCATCAAAGATGTTCCCATTTACAACAATATTATTAAGGAGGAATGTTTCAAAAAGCCTAGGAGAAGAAGAAGAGATACCCCCATAAAAAATGTTGTTGGACATCTATCTAATATGATGCTAGGAAGAGTATCTCCCCAGAGTACATGGATCCTAGTATCCCAGTAGTGGATGTGCATGTTGATGGAATTATGGTCCCTAATACCTTGATTTATCTTGGGTCTGAAATCAATATAATGACCAGGGAAACCATGTCAAATATCAACCTCCAAGGGGCTTTAATAAATACTACTACAGTACTGCATCTTGTAGACAGATCCACAGTATCCCCTAAGGGAGTTATTGAGGATGTGATGGTTCCAATTGACTCTTGGTAATAACCTAGTAATTTCCTGGTTCTCCAGCCCAAAACCAAGTTTAATGGCTATCCTCTCATCCTAGGAAGACCTTGGATGGTCATTGTTGATGCCTAAATTAGTTGCAAGGCTGGGAACATGACTATTAATAATGGACATTTATCAAAACAACTTGTGTTGTATCCTCCTGCCCAACCTTCTATTGAGCATGATATACCCTTATGTTTAAAGGATGAGGAAGAGGAATAATTTTATCAAGCATCCCTCTACCAAGTCTGCACTCTAAATATTTTTATAGGAGTGGGGCAACTTGGAAGATGACCTTATTGATCATATCTTACAGAATCATCCTCCGACTACCATACCAGTTGATGAACTATTGAAAGAATCTGAGAGTAGTCCTTGGACTGATTTTTTCTCTGTTAACTCTATCCTAGAACATGTCAAGATTATAGAAATTGGCCCATCCATAACTTTAAAGATCAACCCATCTCTCTTAGCTGAGAAGGAATAACAATTATGCAATGTGTTGAGGAAACACCTGCATGCTTTTGCTTGGGATTATAAGGAGATGAAAGGTGTGCATCCTTCAGCCCGTACTCATCATATTTACATCAAAGAGGGATGCAAGCTTGTGCGCCAACCCCAGAGGAGGATGAAACCAACTCTTAAGGAAATAATGAAAGAGGAGTTACAAAAACTACTAGATGCGGGGTTCATATACCCCATTTCAAATAGTGAGTGGGTGTCCCCTCTCATTTTAGTCCCAAAGAAAAATGGGAAATGGAGGATGTGCTGACTATAGATAACTTAACAAGGCTATAAAGAAGGACCATTTTCCTTTGCCCTTCATTGACCAAGTCCTAGATGACCTTGCAGGGAAGAAATTCTTCTCATTCCTAGATGGATTTAGTGGATACAACCAATACGGATCAGCCCTGAGGACCAAGATAATACCACATTCACATGTCCTTGGGGTACCTTTTCTTATAGGGTCCTTCCATTCGGTTTGTGCAATGCCCCTACTACTTTCCAGAGGGAAGTTCTAAGTAACTTTGTTGAACTTGTTCATGACACTGTTAAGATAAACATGGATGAATTCACTCCTTATGGATATGACTTCTAGGAAGCTCTCTCTAATATTTGCAAAGTCTTATAGAAATGCATTGAAATGAATCTGTCATTGAATCCTGTTACACGAAAAATTGTCACCATGACTTTCTGTAATCAATATGAGTCTATCATCACTCATACATACCTCCTTTGCAAGTCTTAAACCTCAGTTCTACATATCAAGCTTTGAAAATGAGAGAAAGACCTTATAAATCTCTAAAACACTTGTTTCGCACTTTCTCTTAGCATTACCTGCGGTGCCGCACCCACTGGTCATGTCCCATGCGCACATGATTGCTCTGTATCTGCATATATGGGTGTGAACCCCTGTAAAAGTTAAAAAGGTGCGAGTTTATTCTTAAAAACTCACTTTGAGTCAATTCTGGAAGCTTCTAGATGGAATCTTGCACTGGCAAGTTCGCTCCTTGAGGGTGCATGCATCCCATTCCTTAAGGAGCTAACCCCTTGATGTGAGGGGCTTATCCCCTTGAAGGAGGACTCTGTCCCTTCAATGGTGGACCTGTAACCTCCTTCCCTTGCACTATAAGCTTTGGGCTAGTTACTTAGGAGGTTGAAAGCTGAATATTTTTGAGGGTATATGCTGCTGGAACTTAGTCTTCCTAATTGAGATTTTGAGAGGAAAGATCACATACCTTTTTGATCTCATTTGGGAGAGAGTGGGGTTTGTCAAAGTAGAGGAGATTCCTACCTGGACCCTGGGAAGAGCTTGTACAACATCAAGGCACCAAGGTTGTAAAGTTCTTCTTCTCAAAGTTAATACAATCAAGTTTATTTTTCTCAATAAGCTATGTTTAATGGTTTATTTCATAGATTCCTTGATCACTATGATGAACATGATTTATTATATTAGCTATGCAGGTGTTCTTTGATGTGTGCTTGATTGTGTTTGCAGGTTATTTAAAGGAAACTCTTTGAAGATGTTGGAGCAAAGCTGCCAAAAACTAGCATTGGACTTAAGGTAGGGTCTAAAACACGTCTTAGTGTTTATTAATGAATCGAAATATGTTTAGAGAAAAGTAGATTTTCTTGTCTTGCTTGTTGCTAGATATCAATTGATACTAGGGAGATCAGTCTTGTCCGCAAGAACGATTTATCCGCTTAACAAATTGGCGACTCCGTTGGGGACGGGATTTGATTGTTTAATTTTCCTTTATCTTTGATTCGAGAAACTTGATCTTTTGTTTCTGCTTTTTACTTGATGTGTGTGGGATTGGGTAGTTTGTCAGTCCTGGATTGATTTTTTAATTTTTAGAAATTTTTATGAGGACTGCACGTTCTTTTTAAGTTACAGTGTGGACTTGTCCGCACTGTTACTTTACTACACAGAGCGATACCGCACCTAGTTATACTGGGGGCTTGCGGACCCTATCAAAATTTTTGAAAATCTTGAAATATTTTCATCCAGTTTAGTTTAGGTTCTTTCTGTTACTTTTATCCTCTGCCTAGATCTACATACATCCTGTTAAGAGTCTCTCATAGGTAAGTTCCATTGGTGTTGTGTTTTGAATGAATTTCTAGAAGTTTTTGCATGCTTGGTTTGGTCCTCACTCAGTCTTTGTAGTGACTTGAAGCTTAGAAGCCTAAGAGACCTTAGATCACCTTGGAATCTTTTGTCTTCTTGATAAGTCTGGCTGGTTTGTGAGATCTTCCTTGGTGAAAAATCGATTTTGTTTCTCTTTTCAAAACTTTGAATGAACTTGGTCATAAGTTGTGGATTTCATTTTTTATAAAAAAAACATAGCTGGGTGTTTTTTTTTATTTGTCTCGCTGAACGAATTAATCCTTAGTTTGCTGAATAACTAAGTAAAAACATCCTCAAAAAAATTTGAAGCTTTTATTTCAATTAGTTTTAAAAAGTTAGATCTCAAGATTAGTTTTTCCATAGTTTTGAGTGTGTTTTCTAGAAATTCTAGTTTCTCTTTTGGAAAAATTGTTTTTCTAGTTTTGAGTGTTGAAACAAAAAGGGATTTATTTCGTGAGCATAATTAGTAGCTTCGTTTGAGTGTTTTGAAAAAGAAAAAAAAGGTTTTCTTTTCGTTTATATGTTGAAGGAAAGTTTTGTTTTCAAGAATTGCATTCTCAACTCTTCCTTTAGCTAGATATTCATTGAAAAAGAAAAATAATTGATCATCTTAGGTGCATTTTTTAGCGTTTTGGAGTCGAGTCTTCACACCACAAAGTTTCATCTCCATACCTTTTGACTTAAGAAACAACGAATTAACGCTTAATTAAAATTCATCTAGCAATCTTTTTATTTTCTAGGGCTCTTATTCACCAACATAGCTTAGGCTAGTGTCTTGGAGTAGGGAGCAATTAACTCTCCAAGATAGGTAAAACAAACAAGTAGTTGATCTTGCAGTAGGAAGAAAATCCAATTGTTACATCTATGCTCTGGGAAAGCTCCTCTTAAAGGAGAAGCACGAGATCATATCTAAACCAATGAGGTAATCAATCCTTCCTCACTGGGAACGATAAAAGATATTCACGTATTAAAAACGGTAAACCTCAGATTGACCATTGTCGAGGAGCTTGGGGTCACTTGTTGGTAAACCTTGGATTATGTCAAGGAGCCTTCGAGGGGATTGAGCTTTGTTACTCTGTCCTTGCGTGCCTATTGGATCGTAGACCGTTCCCCCAGGTATATTTGTTTTCGTTGGTAACCTTAGTGGCCATAATCTTTAGGATTCTTCCTAAGGTGACAGTGGAGGGAAGATCCCACTGTACCTAGAGCAGACGTCGACTAGACTCACTTGGACTCTCTGGGGGGTTATCTTCACTCGAGATGGTTTTGTGGAGAAACTTGTGCCAGTCTGTTTCAT
>APFE030270141.1:120119-169016 GCA_000404065.3 Pinus taeda
CTCCATAGGAGTTTTCACAAGAGTTTGGCTACAAGAAATCCTCATTTCGGTGAGCTTCTACAAGGAAGTCTGCAGGGGTTCAACAGGATGTTCAAAGAATTTCTACAGGATGTTCTGTAATTTTTCTACAGGATGTTCAGAAATGGGATTTTGGAGCATGGATGGAGGGAAAAAGATGGAGGAATGGGTATGGAGGTGAAATAGGGGTGTGAAGAGGTCCAGGACTTGGGGAATGGAGTTGAGGAGTGACAAGGATGGTGGGATTTGTTCAAGGAAGACTGAAGCAATGTTGCACAAAAATTAGGGTTTTGGGAGCAAATGGCAAATGTGAGGCAAGGATTCTAAGTAGAGGGTGGAGTGGATGGTGCTGATGGAGAATAAGCAGATGAAGAAGTGGTACAGGTGCTCTGCAAGTCTTTTTTCCAATCTGAACTAACAAAGACTTGTAAATTCAAAGACCTAGTTACGTTGACCTAATATGCTAGCTGCCAGTAAAGAGAATGAACAGAAGTGTGACCTGCAATGAAACCATGTATTTTATCTCATGCAACTAAGAAAATGAAATTCTGAACTTGTAACCAATTTCTACACATGAAAATCAAACACTAGTGATTGCATGGCAAAGCAAAATCAATGTTTTTGTGGGCAACAAAGTCATCCTAGTCACAGCTCCTGATCCCACTGAGGGAGAGGTGAAACTACATATGTTTGATGGCCCTTTTCTTGAATATTTTTCTGTTAACAACCTATCAACTAAATCTGAGCATGAAAAGCTATTTTATTCATCAAAAACAACCTAAATAACAAAACAAGATTTAAATCTAAATAGTAGATTTTATTCTAAGAATGCAGCAAAGACACATGAAAGTAAACAAAGGAGGTATTGGGCGTTTGAGATGGGCCCAACCCCAAGAGCTACAACCTCATAAGAGAGATTTAGAGCTGGTGCAAAGCTGGATTCATCTTTATTGATCAAAAGAAATGTTACATTCCAAAAACTGTCCACAAGGAGAACTTGAAAATGTGCTGAAAGCAAAGCTAATCTACTGCCTAAAAATTGAACTACAAAATGAATACAAAATGACTAACTATTGGCTAACCAAAATGACTAACTGAAATGAGGCCCCAAGCCCTCTTATTTATACAAATTGAGGACCCCAACAGTCCTCCTAAACTTTAGGGACTCGGATGCCCAAAACTTGTAGTTAATAGCAGTCCTACTTGACTTGCTTGGCTGCCCTTGTGCTAATTGATTTGGTGGCCCTTTAACTCCGAGCTGATGGTGGAGAATTTGAGGTAAGGGCCCATAAATGAAGGGGACACCTTCCTACAAATCCTCTTCCTTGTTCTCCCACGAATTTGGCTGCCAAGTGCTCATTAAAACCTTCAATTTTGTCTCCAAATTGACCAAAAAGGCTACACAAAGCACACATTAGACTTGTTGGCATAATGACTAACCCAATTCACTCTATTAGCATAAATATAATAAAAAAAAATGCAATAAACTAGTGAGAATGGTGGATTAAGTCAAATTAGGAGGTTGAATGAGCCCATATAATTATCCATTTTTGGGGCTCATCAGTGACAACGATCCCTAGAAGTGACAAGTGGCAAGAGCTGAGTGGTATCAGAGAAATGGATATCAATAGTTTCAACAATGGGCCCAAATAAAAAACTTCAATACAAGAGGCTGCGATATGGAGCAGATGGGAAGATGTGATATTATATTAAATCCCTTTAATAACGTTATCAATTCCATTATATCGAAGGTGTGAATCAGAGATTTGATATTGGAGGTTTGGTATCGGAGGTATGAAAGTATAACAACCGATTAGAAAGTCACAAATTGAGAATTGCGATATGAATAGTGGAAGGTTTATCGAAAATTAGAGGTTTAGCAATATCAAAATTTGGCAATTGGAGGAGATGATTATCAGAAGTTGGAAGAACTAGCATATTTGGATATCAACGGGATTCGTATATCGTAGGTCGAGAATGAACAACTTCGATATAAACTTTCCTAGGTGATGTGGTAGGTGAAGATCACAAATCATGACTGTGAAACAGTTATGTTGTGTAAGCCCTTTATTAAACCTTGTTAAATTATTTATTAAGCGGAACAGAGGTGGGGACATATCAGGGCTTTAATATATCGCAACATTTAAATGTTGTAACCTCAATGTGTGATATTTGTGATATGCATAAATTACAACCACTTGTTGCATAAGATGAATGCTTTGGATATCGGAAGGGCTTATATCGTAACTCTTGGGTTGAGGCTCCTTGATATCCAGAATACCTAAGGTTCTGATATGTGTAAGCCCAATATATATAATAGTCTGACTGCCACTTGTATTAAATTTATGAATGAAATTTAAAATGTTTGTGTTTCAAAACAACTAGCCATTTGTAATATAAAGGGTTGAGCCCTAATATTACTTTGAAATAATAAAGCCACCTTAACATTGAAGCTTGGTCTCAAGGGCTATGTAAGGAATAAAATAAAACAAAAATTAATGTTCATTATATACATCCTACAAGGCAAAAGTGGTGAAAAACATCCAATCTTCAATGAAGCACCATTTAGAAACCAAATGAGATCAAACGAGTTATGATAGGAAGATAAGAACAAAACTAACTCATTTAGGTGATCCAAATTTTCAAAATCAAATGGTAATATGACCAACCATTCAATCAAAGGGTCCCCATATTTTTATTATATGGCTAAAATAAAAATTAAATGGGGGGCTGTCGAGTACTACAACAGGGCTACAAGGTCGTCATTGGAGGGTTTCACATACTTAGCTACAACATGATAATGGAATGGTGGAAAGAGTGGTGGGTATTGTTGATGGTGTTGGACCTACCAACTAGAACTCAGGCCATTTGGAGTAGGAGTCCCGATAGTGGGTAGTACAGTATCACCTTGACTACGGTTGCAGGCAGAGATAAGTAAGGTGTACATATTGGTAGAAAGGGTGTGACCTTGCAGCAAGTCAAGGAAGGTGCATGAAAGGGTCTAACACATGGAAAGGAGGATAAGTGCACCCCTTGGAAACCTATGATAGCGCGCAGCTTGAAAGGAAACACACGAGCAGTAAGACATCACGAGATGGAAAGCAGGATAGCTGGCAATCCAAAGTGATGGATTATATCAACAACACAGTTCGATAAGATTCATACAAACACGTACGGAATAGTCCATACATACATGCGTAAATAACAGCTACATACATCATTAAAGTAATCAGGATAACTGAATTACAATAACAACATATGCATGAAACGTGTTGGCTTTGTTATATTAAAAGAGTGAAAGATCCAATCATACATACAACCATGACTTCCACTAACCCTGATAGCATAACATTACATCCACTTCCACCTACTCCTCCAAAGAGATGTACTAGCTCTGCACTATGGAGAATCCAAGGCTCGTTACAATACACTCCAAGCTTTCTCTAAGTTATACCTATAGGAAGCTTGACTCCCAAAAGCTTGTACAATGAGTTATGAGGTTCTATAAATAGAAAAGGGTGGGGTAACCCTTGACATTTCCCTTTGTGACTCTTCACCTACCCTTATGACTCTTCAACTACTACATGATTGTTACATTCTACTATTGACACTTGGTATTTCACTTTTACAACATGTTTACATTACAGTCTGCACATGTACCCCATGTGAGACAAAATAGGCTTGAGTAAGCCATGCAAGACATCACTAAGCCTCAGAAAGTTGTGGGAATACTAAATCTTTGACATCCTTTTGATGATCGACAGTGGAAAATTGATGTCAAGCTTGGTAGTCTGTTATGGTGTCCATGTACTCTATGGTGACATCATTTTGAAAGTGAACTCTTGCCTTCATTGCATTTGGGTACACTGATTTGGCACCTCTATCCAACTCGTCAAATAACATGTGCATCATAGTCTTAAGTGGAGCTAGACTAGCAACATGCTGATGCATGGTGTCTATGCTCATCTGCAAGTCTGCATTGGTGGCTACGCACATCAACTGATCAAAGTACATGTTCATATCCAATTGAACTTTGTTATTTGAATTTTCCTCGGTGAGTGTGTCAATGGATGGGAGCGCATGCATGTGCACAATGACATCCATGCTCCTAAACACCTGTGCATGTGAATCTTGCAAACTGGTGATGAACTACGGGAGTTCCTCATTGTTTCGGATCTAACTCTAGATGTGTGCCTTCAACTCTATCGCCTTTGGCTTCATCATCTTTGGAAAGTGCAATGGGGATCCTTTGTACCTCATTGTCCATATTTTTCATGTGATCAGCAGCAGTGTGTAGATGTGACAAGATGTGTGCTCTCCTAGCACAACGCTAATGACAATCGTTGAGATGGACTACTGACTTATCCATGGTGATGAATCTGAAGTATAGCTTCCACATGACAATCTCAAGAGACGATACTTCATCCAGTATTTTTCTCCTCAAATCTACTCTGGCGGATGTTGTAACTTACTCTCCTCCCTACTTGGTTCCTTGTAACTCCTTAGCTATGTGCTCGTTCTCAGCTATCAATAATCTAACACTTGAGATGGTGGCTTCGGCATATGCTTTGGTAGCATCGGCCAATGCAGATAGATGCTTGTGCACATCAGACACGATCACTCATTCTTCAAACTACACAAGATATGCATGGACATCTAGAGTAGGCACTCTGTGCCAATGCACGACTCTGCGTTGTGACTCGTCGAAAGATATGTTATACATCTCTACGTATGGATTGTCTTCAAGGATTTCTATGTCTCCTTGATTGCTTGGGACTTGCTCTGCTTCCAGATCTGGTGATGCCGGTGGGGTGACCTCTTGGTTTTGATGCAGGAGGTCAATGTCTTGATCTAACTCGGGATGAACCATATTCATGTCCATCTACTCTAGCATCTATTCAATCTCTTGAGGAAAGTCCTTCTCCTATGACTGCTCACCCTGTTTGTTCTGTGCCAGCTGCTCAGATGAGTCAATAACCTATATGGGCACAGTTTCATCAATTTTTGCATGTTGTGCCTCCTGTTGTTCCTATTCCTATTGCACTTCCTTCTCTCTTTTGCGCAAATCTTGTTCTTCCCTGAGTTTCTTCTTCAACTCCTACAACTCCTTTTCTGCTTCCTCCAGCTTTTGCTTCTCTCTTTGCCTTTACGTGATCCTTCTATTGTGCTATCACCTCTTAGCCTCAATCTCCAAAGCTACTCTCAACACAAGTGGATCTGCTTTGAACTTGCATCTTTCTTCTGTCGCTATTGGCAACCTTCCTCTTGGCTTTTTCATGCAGAGGTATGCTACCCTCTGTTGTTGATGATGATGTTACTCTCTAAGATGCTACTACCTTATGCTTTGCTAACCACTCTACAACTATGTTGACTAGTTCATTGAGCCTTAAGAAGTGATAGCAATATCTCCATGGGTCTTCCTTGGGCCAATGGCATGCCTTGTGGATCCAAGGATGTTGCACTCTCACACAGTGGTCCTTCACAAATCAATGTGAGTCATACGGATTGAAACTTCTGGTGCTAAAGGTGAATCTCTTGAATTCCTTTGTCTTAGCATCAGCATGCTTGAGATTCCTATCTCATACAACCCGATTCACAAAGGAAGAGCGGGTCAAGGTGCATTTTTCTTCCTATGCACTCTTGCTGACAGCCCTGTTAAGATGTGATATGACACTTCTTGCATGACTAGCTTATCCATGGAAAACTTCGGTGAAACATGCAGAGCCTTCTCCGCATTGTACATCTGGATGAAGGTGCCAATGGGTGAGGCATACCAATCTGCTATGTCGATCAATGCCTCCATCATTGTCTACGACATGCAAGGTGGGTCCTACTCAAATATCATCCTATACACTGGGGTGACAAATTGTTCTAATAATTGTATGATAACTCTATGGAAGTTGCATTTGGAAAAAACATGTAATAAGTGTGCATAGAGGTTTCCGAAGGTGTCCATGTTAAGAAATTTACAGCATAACATAAATAATTATTGAGAGGAATAAATATAATAAATAACTAGCAACAACCATAAACACATAAACACAAATTTTTATCTGGGAAAACCCCAAATCCGAGGAAAAACCCAACCTAATAAGATCTCATTAGCATTGGCCAAAACCCTGGCCAATCCGACCAAATGAGCCTTCACCACTCACCTCCAAGTCTTGCATTACAATGAAGTCCTTCCAGCCTTTTATAACCTCCATTACATATAATACCATAGGCATAATACTATGGGTGCACAATACCATGTGCCCCAAAACCATCACTGTTTAACCTAGTCAACTTTGACTCTATCCTGAGTCAAGTTTACCTAACAATTCCCCCCTTAAACTTGACTTGGGGTTCCTTGACTAGCTCCAACCAAACCTGCTAAGTGAGACAATCCCGCTCACTCTAGCCCTTACCCCCCTCAGAGTTTTTACCTAGGGTATTGTTAACCCGACATCCCCCCTATCACCTAGGTCTAACCCAGACTTTACGGTGATCACCGAGGGGTACACATGCCTTACTAGGTCTTACAGTAGTATGCCCATTTACATGCAATAATTTTGATTTCATTAAAAAAAAATTGTTTATTGCTGCTGCGATTCTAATCCATCCTCTCTCGATTTGATTTGCTCAAAAACTTCTATCAAACCGCTCCAACTGTGAGCCTGAAGAGAACCTCATAGATTCCAGCACTAGTGGCCTCATGTAGCAGAAAATGAACAATTTTCGAAGCCACATGAACAATTTTCTTCTCTCCACCATTATTTTCCAGACACAGATCTGTAAAAAGGCTACATTGATCTCATCAAGCACTATAAACCCCTGGAATCAAAGAATCCCTTTGAAGCCAATATCTGGCTTCGATACCAATTGTTAAGAAATTATTTAGAGAAAATAAATTAATATTGAGATTTACCGAGATGAAAAATAACCAGCAATAAACAAAACACATAAACACAAATGTTAATCGGGAAAACCCCAAATCTAGGGAAAAACCCAACCTAATAAGATCTTATTAGCATTGCCTAAAACCCTAGCCAATCCGACCAAGTGAGCCTTCACCACTCACCTCCAGGTCTTACATTACAATGAAGTCCTTCTAGCCTTTTATAAGCTCCATTACATATAATACCACAGTTATAATACTATGGGTGCACAATACCATGTGCCCCAAAACCATCACTATTTAACCTGGTCAACTTTGACTCTATCCTGAGTCAAGTTTACCTAACAGTCCATGCCCAACCCAAGCCTGGGAACTGTTGATGAGCACAGACTACATCAAGTATGTGAGCGTACATGTATAGCTTCACTTGTTGACCCTTGGGCGGATGTCAACTTCTATTATCTGTTCCTTCAACATAAAAGCCAACATGTCGGACCAGTTGAAAGGTCTTTCTTCGCTCGCCAGTTGATCCAACACAATCACCCAACTCTGCGAGAAGGTTTATGTGCTATCTTGTCCATATAAGTGACATGAAAATATGACCAAGAGATGATATTCCTTCTGCAGTATCCTCCTCTTATAAACCTATATTGGCATTGTCCTGAACTTGGATGGCTCTTTCACCCAGCTCTTCAAGATGTCCCTTGAGTTTGCACTATTGCTGGGTCTGGTGAAGGGTGTATGCATCATGATCACCGACTGCGGAAAGTGATACATCTCTTGAAAGTACTTTTCCCTAAAGGTAGCAATTTTTGTCTCACTGACACTACTCAACACCATCGTCTCCAGATCAGTATGCGAGACAATAAGGTAGATCATGTCCACGCATGGAAACACAAGATACCTGCATGCAATTTGGTACAAGCCAAACTTGTGAATGTTGACATAGACCCTGCGATCTTCCAAGTTCTCCTTAAATGTGCCTAAAAATGTTTCATTAATGTCTTGCCATTTAATCTTGATCTCCTTGTCTATGAAAAGCTTAGTGTCTTCATAGATGGGCAAGCTCGTATACACTTTCTCGACTGCATCTCCAGTTGCACTCTCGGTAGTGTCCTTTAACCCTGCCCTCTTGGAAGCCATTATATCTATACTGGTGAGAGACAAATGAACACCTATGATCATTGGAGCTAGAGAAACACTCATGGAAAGCACAATGTCAGTTGAAAATGAAAAGCGACTTGAGGACTGACATTCAACACAGTTGGGTAACTGACTGGAAAGATTTCACAATTTTCACCAAGAGGTTGGGTGGTTGACTACCAAAACTATGCAAAGCATAGTTCAGACGGTCAATGGGTTGAATGATTGTTGAAACTACGCAATGTGCAGTTTTAATCAATAATGACTGAAATCCAGAAAATGCGTTTACACAATTCCGGGACCAAGCAAATTATTCCCTCTCAAAATTGTGAATAAAAAGCATAGAGGCCATTGGTGGGCCAGCTCTACACAATTTATGGGAGGAAGGAAGAGCCTTCACTTTCAGAAATGCACAGTGCAAGCCAGGCAAGGCAAGGTTCTGGCCAAGGTAGCCCAGACCTGCCGACGGGTGACTGAAAATATAAAATGGTTGAATGCATGGCGAAGTTGAGTGTAAACAAGAGTGAATTATCATGCATGCAAACAGTGAGTGCAAGATTCAGAAAAAAGGAAACAGTGTCATGCATGCGACAGCAGTGAGATGCAATGAAAAACTGAAACAGTGCTTCTACAAGCCAACATGCATTAAAACGAAAGCAAGCGTTCAATGAAACCAACCAAACAACACTGGCACAAACCGAAATACAAAAAGTGATAGAAAAGTAGCAAAAGACATGAAAAGTGGACTTACCCAGAAAAAGGTGAGTTGAGTGTGCCGAATGATCCTAGATGCAATGTGGGATGTCAGAGCTCCAAGATCAATGTGAGGAATGATATTTGAAGTGTCAAATAAATAAGTTTGATAAGATCGAGGCTTATGACACACATGCCACAAATCTGGGAAAAAGCGACACTTCGCGGGAGCTTTCTAAAATGGCTTTTACATGTAACCCCCAACTGGTAAAAATGGATCCCTAAAATCTAGGGATGATTTTTGCTTTCTTGCTTTCCAGGAAAAGCAGCCTATGCATGCAAATCAAGGTTGCTCGGTCCTAGAAGGAACTGGTCAACTTGGGAGCACATGTAGCAGACTGCAAGCCTTGGAGTGACTTTTGCACAGTTTCTAGGCTGAGCAAGTTTGGTTGTCCCTCAGGGTCTACGCAATTTCTAGACTAAAGCCTTGGCTATCAGCCAGAATTGCGCAATTTTTGAGAGAAAGCCCAGTGATGGGTTGCATTGTGCAATTTCTAGAGGGAAGGTTGCCTGGCTATTCTACGCATTTTTGGAGAGCAGTAGGCAATCCATGTGGATTGTGAAATTTTGGAGAGGAAGGTTGGTTCCGCTCCATAGTTGTGCAATTTTCCAAGTGAGCATAACAACCAGAAAATGACCAAGCTCCAGTATTCCAGCCTATGGGAGAGAGGCAAACAAGGTGGCAAGCACAGGCTAGTAAGCCACTGAAACTCAACTGAAGCATCGGTACTTGTTAGTGCAAGACATGCTGCTAAGGATGGTTGGTAGGGAGGCTCCAAAACAAAGCCAAAGAAAAATTTTGGAGCGTGGTTGTAGCCACTACAATAGATATATATAAAAACTCCACACATGCGAGCGGAATTGCAAAGGACAAGTGCATGGGGAGCTAGTTGAGTGTGACTAGCTAAGGAAGGCCACACTACAAGCTTGCGCAATAAGAAAGGTCACATGTGAACATCCCAAGGGAAGTCACAAGGTGAAAGTGCACTAGGGAGTGATCTCATGTGACTAATAACAGAGGGGTTGTAAGGTCGCACAAAGAATGAACAACAGAATCACAAGTCTGCGATGTATAGAGGAAATTAGTGTGTGATGAAAGGTTGCATGCAACTAACAATATAGGGGTCACAAGTCGTAATGGTGGCTGATAGAGGATGTTATGATTAGGCTATCAAATGTGACTTTATGACATTAATAATAGAGCCAGAAGGAAGGTCGTAAGTCATATTCTAAGGGACCAACTAAAATCTTTACAATGTGAATAGCGAGAAAGAGGAAAACATAGGCTCATACCTTCATGGTAGGATTTTCTAGGTTTCAAAGATTGTGGAACCCTAAGAAACCTTAGGGAAATGATGATAGGTAATCTAGTATAGTGACCTCCAAAAATTTGAAATGGCTAAATTTTGGAGTTGTTGTAGCCGCTACAATACAAGTGTAAAATTCAAAGCAAGAAACTTGAACCATTTTTTCAATGCAAATCAAAGAAAATGTAGAATACACAATTATTACAAAATGAAAATTATTTCCCCTATAATCCAAGCTAAACAATGCTTCACCAATGAACTACAATACAAGATTTTTTTCTTTTTGAAAAGTAAATATTTAATGGAAAGGAATAATAACTTTTTCAAAAAACAATCTAACAAATAGATCTTTAACAAAGTAATTTCAATGCAGAAGAAGACTGTAAATACTTCAATCAAAAGTAGAATCTAATTACATCAAAGGAATGTAAATGGAAACTTTTCACAAACAAAAATATTTTCCACAAAAATCCAAACAAACAAATAGGCTCAAACTAATCTATCTTTTTGTGAAAATAATCTAAAATTATTTATCATAGACACAATGAATGCTTTGATCAAATCACTGAAAGAAGACAAATTCATACAAACAATTTCTAGAAGTAAGAAACTATATATTAATGAAACTAATCAATTCCAAAAGCCTAAATATGTAAAGATAAACAAATTACACAAAATACAATTAAACACGACACTTCAAGCTAAGTTTGACTTTTTTTTATAGACAATAGATTCAGGAAACGACAAGGGAAAACAAATTTCAAACCTAGCAGGTAAAACCGCTAAATTTTTCACTTTTCTGAGGTTGTCGTGAGTATATTGTTCTCACTAGTGCGGTGTCATTGTTATAGCATTGGCAAGGTGCAATAATTGACGCTTTTTTGCTAAAAGTAGAGTGTGATAACTGTCATACACAAAGAGAAATAAAAATGTTCAAAAGGTCCAAAAAACCAAGTTTAAGAATCAAAATACAGTCATCGGAGGTACTAGAAGGCAATAGAAGGCAATATAAGGCAAAGGAAGCCACTGAAGAACTAAATGTTCCCCAATATGGTCACCAAGTTTGTTCGATGGAAAAATCACTCTTGCGAACAAGAGCGATCCCCTTAGACTTACCAATCAAATCTAGAATAAATAGGACAATGCATATTATCTTTCTCTAGTAAAGTTTGAGCATGACTTACTTGTTTAATGAAATAGGTCTTCACTTAAATCCTCTTCTTTTTTTATTTACTGCTCCACTTTCATCTCTGAAGTCTTCATTGGACACCTAATTCGCTAAGGGTTGGTGTGAAATATAAATAGTCACTGGATTCCAAGAGATCACTTCGAATACGGATATCAAGAGTCATTAGAGAATGTATAAATGTATATTTTTGTGAATAATATGCAATGTCACATTTTATCTTTCATATATTGCTTATCTATTTGTGTTTGTTTAACATGGTATCAAAGTAGGCGAATTATGGCCTTACTC
Source organism: Pinus taeda (assembly GCA_000404065.3). Taxonomy (NCBI): domain Eukaryota; kingdom Viridiplantae; phylum Streptophyta; class Pinopsida; order Pinales; family Pinaceae; genus Pinus; species Pinus taeda. The sequence goes on from APFE030270141.1 coordinate 131,695, forward strand.
TAATTTGGCCACTCATTTTTTGGCTATTTCTATCCTGCCATTATGAATTTGCTCAGTGACTTCACTCAGTTGTTTCTCTATAATAATTTGCTAAAAAAACATCATTCTAGTCTACTTGTGAGTGATAACACACATTTTTGTGTCTTCATTCTTGTCAAGTGTTATGTTGAGTTTTACTTCTCTCTAGTGCATAAGGGATTAAATTATTTTTCCTTCAAAATAGGAGAAGAAATTTTACATTGGCTTTGGAAGGCTCAATGGATCCAAGTGTTGCTCATGTTCCTTTAACACTTCCTTCTCTACAACTCCTTATCTCCCTAATGCTTTGATGTGTTCTCGCTTGTCAGAATTGTTACGTCTGACACCAAAACCCTAACTCTGCCCAACGTTGGTATCTCTATGTACCCTCTCTTTTCATGTCAAGAATTACTCCAATCTCTCCACCTTTTATCTGATTCCCAATCCTTGCGCCATCTTAATAAAAAATTATCAAAAAAAAAAATATTAGCTACATGAGGATAAACATGACCAAAGACAGGGACTCCATCATTTGAGTTTGAATTCGAGTTTGTGTTTGTGATTGGAGAAGAGGAAAAATCATGAACATTGATTGAAAGAATCGAAATACCATTGACACGTGTTGTAGCGGATACAACCACCCTACAAAATTTTTCCTATGTCTATTTTGGAGCCTCCCTACTAGCCTTTCACAACACTTTGTCATACTTCGTCAAGTACTCAAGCTTCAGTGTTTTTCATGCACAAAGGCAACCTATCGAGCACAGTCTAGTGCATTCCCCTCACAAGTTGGTCACCCGGACTTGGTCCAGCTGCAAGCTGAGTAGCTTCCCCTTGAAAATTGTGCATTTCTGGATGGAAACCAACCATCCCTACAGAAATTATGCAATCCTCTCTCTAATCTTGTTGGGCTCTAGGATTGTACAATCCTGCCAGCCAGCACTCCCAGCAGGATTTGCACAAATCTGGGCAACATTTAGTTGTTCTACTCAGAAATTGTGCAAACCCCCTGCATATTCAGCCCAACTCCCAACCTGAAATGCGCATTTTTCTCGAGCAATTAAGCAACTGCATGCATGAGCAGCCTAGTTGACCAGTTCCACCCAGGACCAAGGAAACTTTATTTGCATGCATGCATGACCTTCTCTTCCCAGAATATCAAGAGGCAACATGCAAAAGGCATCCCATGATTCAGGGAGCTATTTTTAGCAATCAGGGGTTACATGCAAAGTTGTTTTAGAAGATTCCCTCCAAGTGTCGCTTTTTCCTAGATTTGTGGCATGCGCGTCATGAGAAAAAACTTATTTATTCGATGCATCAGAGCTCATTCATTCACATTGATCTTGGAGCTCTGACATCCCACAACACATCCAAGACTATTCGACACATCCAGCTCAACTATTCAAGGGTGAGTGGCCTCAACTTGTCTTTATCAGCATTTATGTCGCTTTTTCTATATTCACTTGTGTGAGTGTTGTTTGCTTGATTTCCTTGAATTCTTGTTGTTGTTTACATGTATACTATCTTTTCCTAGCTTTGTTTCAGTTTTCGTTGTTATCTCACTACTATCGTATGCATGAAACTGTTTTGCACGGATGTTCGTCGCACTGGTGAACTACCTCACCCACATGCATGTTGATCTATTTTCTAATGTTAGGTTCCAACCCTAACTCCCTTATTTATGTAATAGGATTGAGTCATAGTTATATTTAAGTAAAGAGTCAATAAAACCCATATTAATAATTGTAAGTGGTTGACTCGCATTTAAAGAAGGGACCACAGTTAGTTGCAAATGGGTTATGGTATTAAATAGCTGGTATTAATAAGAACCATGGTATTGACCCATGTTATTGCATGTATGGATCCTATATAAAGGACAGAGACTCCCCTTGAGGAGAATTGTGTCTTATTTTGTAATTGAGCCTAGCTCTATTGGAGGTTGCCCCCTCGAAGAGGAAAGTGAACATTGCCTTCTAAATAATAAAATACTTGTTGTTATTTTTTATTGTTCTATGTTCTAGGTATATTTCTTTGCATATTTGGAATTCTGGTATATTCTTGCAGGTCAAGAGCATAACAATTGATACCAAAGCACTTTCCAGGGCTGGTTGGATCTCCATTTTTAGCAAAACAAAAGTGGCTAGAGACGTGTTCTGATGTATTTAAACCACGGGATCTGTTGTTCAGCGCATAAACCTACGGATTTGGGGAGGCATGCACGCAGGAAATACAAGAGGTGGTCATGCTTGTTGGACTCCCTTGTAACCCCTGTGGGTACCCCTTCGAGTAGTAGCGCATTAGATAGAACCACGTACGGACTGTCTTCCAAGTACCCTCTGGGTATATCATAAGCCCCCTAGGCTCTCTTGAAACCTCGCCATAGATAAATTGTCAGTCATCTTGCTACTATAGTACACCAAGAACAACACTCGGGGAGACTACTCACACATACGATAGGGTAGTCAGGTTGTACAGCTAAGGCTAGGGTTGATCCTCCTTGGTTATTGCCCTGAAAGATTAGGTTGAGTACTACTATCAGACCCTTATGTATATTGCAATCTGTAGCACCTGACACTCCTTGAGACCATAGTTCTTGTGTCTCTCTGGATCACGCATCATCTTTGCCAGATCAAATCTAGTAGGTAGGGTTCTATTGCAGCAGCAATAATCAGATCTGCCATTCAGATCTATCAAATCTTCCAATCAGATCTATCAGATCCACCATCCAGATCTAGTAGTTTGGTTTTTGTAGCAGTTGCAACAATCAGATCCGCCATTCAGATCTAGCACTGCCACATTCCTACTCATACTCTGCAGTTGAGGGTTCGCCGTCAGATCTAACTATTTGTGTGAGCTCCTATACCTGGGTGTGATTCTCACAGGACATTGGGCAACATTGACTTTTCTGGGATTCGGCTACTGCAGTATTCCTAAGCGCGGAGTAAAACTCCTTTTGGAGTAAAAAAAAATAAAAAATAAAAATAAATCTGAGATCCTCCTAGGATGCTTATAGGAGACTTAGCCCATCAGAATTAGGATGATGAGCTGAGCAAGGTGGTAGCATTCAATTGTTAGCATCAAAAATTTCAGGTGGTCCCAAATTTTAAGTGCACAAGATTGATGCATGGTACAAACTAGAGCTCAAGCTATGGCAAATGAGAAGATCGAAAAATTTGAAACAAAGTTGGACTTAGTATTGTCATCGCTTAAGACCTTAACTGACACACTCACAAAGGGCAAGTCAGAGGAACGAGCGAAGGCATATGTTTTCAATGAAAACATGGAGGGTGAGTCTAGCCATTCTCTTCATCTCTTTGGCAACCACCAATAGTCCCAGATGAGACCACCCAAGATGGACATGTATAATTTTGATGGCTCTCATCCAGCCACATGGCTAGCATAAATGGAGCAATATTTCACACGGAATCACATCAGATATGATGCGACTCAGCTTAGTGTGGGTAGCATGTACTTGGACAATGAAAGATGGCAATGGTGGCAGTGGCATCAACGTTTCTATGGAAGGCCCGTGACTTAGCAGACATTCGCAAAAGCTCTTACGGATCTCTTTGACCAGGAATCTGACTTTTTGGGTCGTCTCACTAAACTCCGATAGATAAGAACAGTGAACGAATATATTACAGCCTTTGAAGCCTTAGCTTTCCACACAAGAGGTCTACAAGGTCTGTTCTACTTGGAATGTTTTGTCAATGGTCTCAAAGAAGCCATACAAGCCCACGTCCGACTGCAACACCCTACCTCATGGTTGCATGCATGCACGATAGCTCGTGAAGTATAATGGGTGTTAGCGGCTCAGTCCAATCGCCCAATTTTCATAGCCAAGGGTCACCGCACCCAGGCTCAAAGCACTACCCAAACACTCAAGGTTCAAAAGGTGTCACCAGTGGAAATGGTGGAAAGAAGAAAGCAAGGATTATGTTACTACTGTGATGAGAAATACTCCCCCAGGCGTAAATGCAAGGAGCCCAAATTCTTTCAAATTGATGCTACTGACCACAGTTCATTAGAGGAAGCCCCACCACTTGAGGAACCAGAGGAGGAAGATGAGGACAACCAATCGGACAATGTACCTGAAGAACCAGTTATCTCGCTTCATGCTTTGGTAGGAATTTCTTCTCCCCAAACTCTCAAAATCAGAGATAAGCATCACCCAGTAGTAGTCTTTATTGATAGTGGCAGTACGCATAACTTTATCCATCAAAGAGTCACGGAAGTAGTGCATTGTTTTGTCAGAGAAGTCTCTAACTTCCACGTCCAAATTGTTGATGGATGGACAATGAAATGTGCAGGCTGCTGTGAAAATGTCAAACTTCAAATGGGGGATTATCAATTAAAGACCCACATTTTTTCCATACACATGGGAGGGTGTGACATTGTCATGGGTGCTAAATGGATCCACACACTTAGCCCAATCACAAAGGTTTTCCAGGAGTTATATATGAGCTTTAAGTAGAACAACCACACACATACCCTCCGCGGACTCCAAGCGGGTGATCCCTCTATCATCAGCTCACATAGGATGGAAAATTTGTTAAAAGGGGGCCACCATGGAGTTATAGCCCAATTTAATGCCATCCAGGCCTTCAAACCCACTTCTCTTCATATTCATCCTGAGATGCAATAATCTTAAAAAACCATCTACCAGTCTTTAACAAGCCTCATGAGCTTCCACCCTCAAGAGGGGAACATGATCATAGCATTACTTTGGTCCCAGGGGCCCAACCACCAAATGTGTTCCCATATAGATATCCGTTCACCCAAAAGAATTAAATTGAAAAATCATCAAGGAACTCTTGGAATACGATGCCATTCATCCTAGCATTAGTCCTTATTCATCACCTGTGGTCATGATGCTCAAAAAAGATCGAGAATGGTGTATGTGTCCAGACTTCAAGGCCCTCAACAAGTTGATGGTCAAAGATAAATTTCCCATCCCAGTTGTCGATGATTTGCTAGATGAACTAAATGGGGCTCAATTCTTTACTAAGCTCGACCTTCACTCGGGCTATCACCAAATTCGCATGAAAGAAGTAGACATTCCAAAGACTGCTTTTCGAACTCATGAAGGTCATTATGAGTTCCTAGTCATGCCATTTGGTCTTTGTAATGCCCCATCCACTTTTCAGAGCCTTATGAACCACGTGATCAAACCATATCTCAGAAAATTTGTCCTTGTTTTCTTTTATGACATCCTCATCTACAGCCGCACCTGGGCCACACATCTTCAACATGTAGATCTGCTCTTGCAACTGCTTCGAAAGCATAAATTATTTTTCAAGATGTCCAACTGCTCTTTTGGCATGGAAGAAGTTGAGTATTTGGGCCACATTGTGGGGTGTGAAGGTGTCAGGGTGGACCCTAAAAAGATCCAGGCAATGCAGGATTGGCCTCAACCAAAAACCTTGAAGAGCTTGAGAGGATTTTTGGGTCTCATGGGTTACTATCGCAAATTTGTCCACAATTATGGTCGCATTGCTAGACCCCTCGCTCACCTCCTCAAGAAAAATTCATTTCTCTGGAATGATGAAGTGCAACAGGCATTTATAGCTCTCAAACATGCCATGTGTTCCACTCTCGTATTAGCACTACCTGACTTCACCAAATATTTTGTGATTGAATGTGATGCTTCAGGTACAGGTATTGGTGCGGTCTTAATGTAGGAAGGTCGACCCTTGGCCTTCACTAGCCAACAACTAATTGGGACAAATTTGGGACAATCTACCTATGAGAAGGAGATGATGGCCATCTTACATGCAGTAGATACCTGACGGCCCTACTTATTTGGGCAGTGTTTCCAAATCCGCACAGACCATCAAAGCCTTAAATATTTTTTGGAGCAACGCTTATCCTCGCCACAACAAAATAAATGGCTTGCCAAAATGCTGGGATATGATTATGAGATCATTTACAAGAAAGGGCACAAAAATTTTGTAACAAATGTGTTATCATGCCAATTTGAGGAGGAAAGCACCCTACTTGCAATCTCCCTTCCCATTCCAGAATGGATTGAAGAGGCTCGCAAGGAATGTTTTTCACATCCCTTGCTCTCCCAACTCATTAATCAATTGCAGGCGAAACCAAATTCCACAGCGGGCTACTCTTGGCAGGATGATATGCTTCACTACAAGGACAGAGTCGTGATATCACCAACATCCAACCTCAAAAGCCGCATTTTGGCAGAGTTGCACTCATCTCCCACTGCAGGCTATTCAGGCTTTCAGAAGACTTATGCTCACACTCGACGCTTATTCTTTTGGACAGAGATGAAAAAGGACATTCTTACTTTTGTAGCTGAGTGTGACGTATCTCAGTGCCACAAAGGAGAAAAATTCAAGTCCCCAAGCACATTACAGCCATTTCCCATCCCGGCCTCAATCTTGACAGAGGTTTCTATGGATTTCATTATGGGTCTTCCTAAGTCAGGAAACAAGTCATTCATCATGGTGGTTGTGGACAGACTTTCTTAGTATGCTCATTTTTGCACCCTACCCCACCCTTTTACACCGACTTTGGTCGCTCAATCTTTCATGGACCAGATCTTCAAATTGCATGGCATGCCTACTTCCATTATGTTTGATTGTAACCCAAACTTCACCAGTAAATTTTGGCAGGAACTCTTCAGGCTACAAGGTACCCAACTACAACTCAGTACTTCATATCATCCCCAAGCTGGTGGTCAAACTGAAGTAGTCAACAAATGCCTGGAGACCTACCTTAGGTGTTTCGCTTCAGAAAAGCAACATCTATGGGTACAGTGGTTACCTCTAGCTGAACGGTGGTATAAAACCAACTATCATGCCACCACCAAAATGACTCCATATGAAGCAGTTTATGGTTAACTCCATCCTTTACCTACTTCTTATATCAAGGGATGCTCGAAGGTACAAGCAGTGGATCAACTCCTACAGAACTGCACAACCATGTAGGCTCACCTCAGAGAGAATCTCCATCAAGCTCAAAACCGCATGAAGCAACAAGCAGATCAACATCATTCAGAACACCAATTTCAAGAACGGGATCAAGTATTTTTGAGGCTACAACCATATAAGCAAACATCACTCAAAGACAAGGGTTGTTAGAAATTATCTCCAAAATTCTACAGACCGTATCAAGTACTTCAACGCATTGGAAAAGTCGCCTACAAGCTAGCTTTGCCACCTACTCCAAAAATCCATCCAGTCTCCCATGTCTCATGCCTCAAGAAAGTGAATGGGAACCATTGCAGAATTCAAACCAATCTACCTAAATTGGATGAAGAAGGGTCAATCTAGCTCCAACCTAAACAGGTTCTTGACAGACGAGAACAGCACCTGCGCGGCCGCACGATCAAGGAAGTCCTCATCAAGTAGAAAGACACTTCTCCGGAAGATGCGACCTAGGAACCAGCGACTATCCTTCAGCAGTTTTCGCAGCTTCGGCCTTGAGGACAAGGCTATTCTTATGGGGGAGGGCATGTTAGGGTTCAACTCTAACCCCCTTATTTATGTAATAAGATCGATTCATAGTTATAGTTAAGTAAAGAGTCAATAAAGCCCATATTAATAATTGTAAGTGGTTGACCCGCATTTAAAGAAGGGACCACAATTAGTTGCAAATGGGCCATGGTATTAGATAGATGGTATTAACAAGAAGCATTGTATTGACCCATGGTATTGCATGTATGAATCCTATATAAAGGACAGAGACTCCCCTCAAGGAGCATCGTGTCTTATTTTGTAATTGAGCCTAGCTCTATTAGAGGTTGCCCCCTCGAAGAGGCAAGTGAACATTGCTTTCTGAATAATAAAATACTTGTTGTTATTTCTTATTGTTCTATGTTCTGGGTATATTTCTTTGCATATTTCGTATTCAGGTATCTTCTTGCAGGTCAAGAGCATAACAGTTGAATATTTCATTCATTTTTTGCATGCACTGTCAATCACTTCTGATATCACTTAGTTTCGTCATGCATTTACTGTCTTATTTGCTTTCAGTTGCCCGTCTACCAGTCGGGCCAGCCTTGGCCCGGACTCTGCCTTCACCAAGGCTGCATTGCCCAATATGGGGAAGGAAGGCTCACCTTCCTCTCCAGAAATGCACATTCCTGCGTAGCACTGGCCTCTAGGACTATTTTGCGCATTTCTGGAGGACAGTGACTACTTGGCCCAAGAAATTGTGCAAATTTGTCCCTGGGCTAACAGTCCTTCCTAGCTGGAATTGCGTATTTCACAGATACAATAGCCAGTCCTACCTCCCAGATAACTAGACTTCATTTTGCATAGTTGTGTAGCTAGTCATCCAACCTCCCAGTAAAATTTGTGCAATTTTATTAATCAGTTTCCCAGGTATGTGTTGTATCCTTCCTCGAATTTGCTTTGTTTTCACTGACATATCTCTTTCCATGCATATTTATTGTCCCCAGATATTTCAAGTGTTCATATGTCTCAATGGCTTCCAAGAGAACAGGATCACAGGACATTGATAGAGTTGCAGCTGGAGTAGCAATTGAGCAGGTGTCCTCTAGTTTGTTGACCTATGAAGACACAAAGTTGTATCTAGACAAGGACATCAAATTGAAGTGGCAAGAGGTTAATGAAACATTCATAGGCACTTTTGGGGAAGACCTCAAAGACCTTCAAGTGTATGTGAACATTCACAAATCTGGCTTGTATCAGATTGCATGTAGATACCCCGCGTTCCCATGTGCAGACATGATTCACTAGATTGTCTCTCACATTGATCCCGAGATGATGACCTTCAGTAGTGTCAGTATGAAGAAGCTTGCAACCTTATGGGCACGAGATTATGATGAGATGTATCAGATGTTAGAGCCTGTGACTTCCATGAGTCCTCCATTCAACTTTCCCAACAACAGAGCTAACTACAGAGACATTTGAAGGATTGGGTGAAGGAGCCAACTCGTTTCAGGATGACACCCAATCAAATCTACAAGAGGAAGATATTGAGAAAATCATACCAATACTTGGTCATATTAGCATGTCGACTGTGTGGCCAAGCAAACACTGAAACCTTTCCTCATATTTGGGTGATTGCACTGGACCAACTAGCTATAGAAAGAAGACCATGCAACTGGTCCGACATACTAGCTCATCAGCTGAAGGAACAAGTCACGAAGGCTCGACAGTCACCCAAAGGTATGCATGAAAAGATTTACATGTCCACCTACATTCTAGATGTAGTCTATGCCCGACATGAGTCCCCAAGTTTGGAGTAGGCATGGTCACCAGTAGAGACTGTTGTGAACACATATTTCAAGTTGTTGTCTAAATGCAGCTTCAGGGGAGTAATCATATGGTTGTTCGACCATTTTTCACGCCAGTATACAAGATGATATTTGAACAAGATCCACCCTACATGTCAAAGGAAGCAATGAAGGCGTTGTTAGGCATTGCAGATTGGTATTCCTCACCATCCAGCACTTTCATCTGAATGTTCAATGCAGAGAAGCCTCTACATGTTCTGCCAATGTTTTCCTTGGACGTACTTGTCATGCAGGAAGTAGCATATCACATCTTGACAGGTTTGACAGCTAGATTGCAATGGAAGAAGAAGGCACCTTGGTCCACTCTTCCATTGCGGATTGGGTTATATGAGATCCGAAGTATCAAGCAAGTTGATGACAAAGCAGAACAGATGAAGAAGTACCAGTTCAACCTCCACAGCTTCAACCTGTATGACCCAAATTGCATTGTGAAGGATCACTACATGAGGGTTCAGTTCAACTAGATCCATGACACATTTCATTGGGTCGAGGAAGCCTCATGGAGGTATTGCTACAATTCCTCCAGACCTAATGAACAGGTCGGCTTCGCCATAGAGTGGTTAGCAAAGAAGCATGAAGTAGTGTCACAGAGAGCATTAGCAGTAGCAACAACAGCAGAGGCAGCAAAGCCAAGCATACTTGTGCGCAACAAAGGGAAGAGGAAGAATGTCGACCGCATGGAGGAGGAGTAAAACTGCAAGTTTTGAGCAGATCCACTTATAGAACAAGCAACTATGGCTATTCAAGCAAAGAGGCAGCAATGCGACAAGTGCATCACGTGAAGGTAGAGGGATAAGAAGAGAATGGAAGAAGCAGAGAAGGAGTTGTATGAGCTAAGGGAGCAACTCTGGAAAGAACAAAAGTTGTGCCAATAGGAGAAGGAAGCACAGTAGCAGTAGATATAATAGGGGGCACATCATGTGTAGACAGAAGAAGCAACATCCATACAAGTAGTCGATTCATCTAAACATTTGGCATTGGGTGAACAAGGTGAACCATCCCAAGGGCAAGACTTTGCTCACGAGATAGAATAGGAGCTTGAACAGTTGGATGCAGACATGGAGCAGCAGGAGTTGGAACAGGACACCGACCTCATGCCTTACCACAAAGAGGTTGACTCACTCGCTTCAATGCATCCAAATGATGAGCAAGTCTCAAATGACCAAGGAGGCACTGAGATCCTTGGTGGTTAGCCAGAAGCATAGGTGCACAACATGTCCTTTGACGAATCGCATCACAGAGTTGTGCAATCTCATAGAGTACTGACTTCGGAGGACCGAACATCCCCTGCACAAGTTGAAGAACGAGCGATCATGACTGATGTGCACAATCATCCATCTACTTTTCCTGATGCAACTAGTGTAGGCCAAAGCCACTAGCTCAAGTATTTGTTTCCTCATAGTTGAGAATGAGTGAATGGAAAAGGAACTACAAGTGGCCAAGCAAGGAGGAGACTTGGTAACAATGTCCACCCGAGCTGAACTGAAGAAGGAAATACTAGATGAAGTATTGTCCCTTGACACAGTTATGCGAGCATTGTACTCCAAGTTTGGTAATGTGCACCAAGCAGTCATCCATCTCCACGGATGGCAGCAACAATGTGCGTGAAGAGCACGCATCTTGAAGAACATACATTTTGTTGTTGATAACATGCAAGCATGGATGATGAAGTACAAGGGATCCCTGCTTCACTTGCCAAAGATGATGAGGGACAACGTGGTTGAGCTGCAAGCATGTATCCGAAGTCAAAACTGGAACTATGAGGACTACTGCAACTCATCACTACATACAAGCTTCCCATGCATGTTTATTCAAGAGCATGGGTGTTGTGGTGTGCACACATGCAATCCCATCACCTGGGACTCTCACCCAGGTGAAGACAAAGAAGCAGGTCTGACATGAACTTGACTCGTACTTTGATGAGTTGATGTGCACCGCCACCAACCCAGACTTGCCTATCAGTGCAGACATCATGTGCAAGTATGTTTCTGGTCTGGCCACATTAAAGACAATGATGCTCATGCTTTCAGATGAGTTGGACAGAGGAGCCTGAACAGTGTACCTATATGGTATGGAGGCAAGGTTCAGGATTCAAACAAATGTCACAGTAGAACACACAAACTCTATCAAGGACTACCAATCTTGGCATCAATATGTTACTGTTGATTAGCATGAGGATGTTGAGCAGTTGGACTTCTATGATTCTCTAAGTCATAATGATGTCTAGTTTAGCTTGTTCAAGCCATTGTTCACATGGGTACATGTGCATTGTAATGTTGAGTCATGTCAAGTGTAATTCAAGTCTCAATAGTGGATTTAAGAGTCATAGAGTAGGTGAAGAGTCATGAGGGTAGTTGAATGGTCACAAGGGGGAATGTCAAGGGTTACCCCATCCTTTGCTATAAATAGTCCCTCATAACTCATTGTATGGGCTTTTGGTCAGCCAAGCTTCTATTAAGACTACCTTGAAGAAAGTTTGGACAGTATTGTAACACGGTTTGGATTCTCCACTGCATGGAGCTAGTACATCTCTTTGGAGGAGCAAGCAGATGTGGGTATAACATTTCACTGATGAGGCTACCAAGTTTACATGGATGTATTGTATGATTGGAACTTACACTTCTTTATATAATAAGAGCCAGCACATTTTCATGCATATGTTATTATTTTAGTTGGAATGTTCTTGTTGCCTTAATGATATATGTTGTTTAACTTACATATTTATCTATGAACTAATTCGTATGCAATTATATGAATCTTTTTGGAAATGTGTTGTTGGTTTAACCATCACTTTGGATTATCGACTGCTTTTTTTTCCAGCTTGTGATGCATCTTTTCTCATGTGTTCCCTTCCCAGCTGAGTATTGATACAGGTTTTCAAGGGGCACACTCGTCTCACCCCCTTTGTGTTAGAACCTCTCATGCACCTTCCTTGACTCACTGCAGTGGTCACACCCTTGCTACTAACATATTTATCTTACTTACCTCTGTGTGACATCGCGGTCAAGGCATTACCTTACGATCCACTGTTGGGACTCTTAAACCAAATGGTTTGAGGTCTAATTGGGACTTCTTACTGGGGAGATCCCCTTAACATGTTCGCAGGTCCAGCACCGTCAACATTTCTTGCACTAGAAGGAGGGTCTGATGACAAGCTGTGTCCTCTCATCCAGTTTTGAACCTTTGCTTATCTTTCATGGAGTCTTGCACTCTTCTTCCCCCGCAATGTTTTTTTAATCGTGAAGATGTCTCCATCACACGGAAGTTTTTCAATATTTTGCCCACTTTCACATATGATGGTGAAGGTGAAGTGGCCTAGCCTGAGAACTTACATAACTTTCTTTCCATGATTCATGAGGAAGATGAGTTTGCTAACGAATAGGCCAGTTTGTTGCTTGAATACACACTTCGCAAATCTCCATTTCGTTGGGTGCTCAGCCTACTGGCTAACACCATGCACTCTTTTGAACACTTATGTGATCTTATTGAAGACATGTTCTATCATTTTGATCCAGACCATCTTGACCAGAAAATGTTACAGCAACGAAGGGTTGTGCATGAATTGGTTATTGATTTTTGGCAGCGCTTCCGTGACTTGTAGTTTCAAGCTTTGAGGAGCCAGATGAAATTTGCTTATGTTTGGGACTGGTTCAATTATCTCCTTAATAAATATGCTCATCCCAAAAGAAAGCTTGAAATCAATCCTCACTCAACATTCTTCATTGATGGAGCTGCACAATCTCATGTGCATGCAAACACCGTCTCAACTGACAATCTGCCTTCCTCCCATTCAACAACTCCACCACTACCAAGTGATGTTGAAGAGCATGCTCACATGCTTATTCATCTTTCTCATTCTCCCAACATCACTTCCCTCAATTTTCGCTCAGATTTGGTTGTGATTCCTTCAAGTGCTCATATGCATTCTTGTCTACAACCTTCGTCTTCGCACTTGGGTGTTCCTTGGAATGATGTTGTCTTGTGTTCATCCATTCTAGACTCTTCACTTGTTGTGAACGGGGAGCAACCCATTGATAGAGTTGGTGTTGCACAACCAACATGTGATGTCATTCATGAAGAGTATGAGTGTGGACTTGAGCATCAACACTCAACGAAGGATGACTCCCTTCCATCCGAGCCCCTTCGTTCTTTCCTAACCTCTTTAGTGAACCTGTCATCCATGATTTTGCATGTATGTCTTCATCCACAGATGCACCCATTGTTGATCACTTGCAAGAGTCAGCAGATGTTAGTCCATCATTCGACAATGAAGAAGATAAGTTACTCTTTGAAGACCCACTTGATCCTTCATCTGTCTTTTCTGGAGGCACAGAGGATGAGTTTGTTCGCTTTTCATCTACCCCTCCATTTGATTTATCTAATCATGAGCATGCTGAAGAATTCATTGATTTTTCTAATCGTGGTAGTCATGATCCATTTGTTTCTTTTTTTATCAAAATCATGACTCTATCATAGTTGATCTTTCGAAGCCACCGGTTTATGACGATCTATATGATGATGAGGTTGAAACATCCAAGACCATTGAGGCACTTTAGCCCGAGCTTATGGTTATCTCAGGTCCTCGCTCTCTTGGGGTTAGTCTCACTTCTGATCACTAAATTGTTCAATCACCTAAGGCTCCTCATCGCTCATCTGTATGCATTGAAGATCCATCTCACACACAGATCACACTTCCTCCACTCGAACTACATGATCTCATTGCTCATGCATTGGAGGAGTCTTACATTGCAAGCACTCGAGCACGATGCAAGTTATATTTGTTTCTTTCGTTTAGTTGCATGTCACAGTCAAGAGTGTGCTTGTGCTTCAAAGTTTCACGCAGTGTCATCCAATGCCATGGTAAGTCCACGGACTGCCCATCATGCACATCCACTCACTTATGTCCCGTGGGCACTTTGAAACATGAAGTGTGGTTGTCTTCATTGTTATATCTTTCTTGTTTGCTTGTTTGCACTACGGGGTTGCTCACAAACCAAGCTCTTACCAACACGGGTCTACAAATGCGTTGGTAGCTGCATTGGAGGTATCACTTCACATGATCAGGCCCATGCACCATTAGTGTAGGAGTAGTAGTGTTTCTTTCATTTGTTTGCTTGCATGCTTGTTTGCTTACATTCTTTGTTTGCTTGTTTCTTTGCTTTCTTGTTTTTTTTCTTGCTTCGCTTTCACTTTTTCTTCTACTCTTGCTTTTCTTTGTTGTTTGTCAATTCGCTTGTTTCGTTCGTAGGTTGGTTTTGCATGAAACCATGTATGACTCTTGAAGCAAGCTAGGTAAAGTACAAGAGGGCCTGTACAGCTATCACTACTTGGTTATATGTCATCTTGCCTCTGCATGATGAGCTTGTTACTCTTAGCCCATGATACGTCGAAGGAAAATGCATACTATTCGAAGTGAACCTTGGTGAGAACACAATGCTTGCGTGCTAACTAGTGTCACCTTCTCTAGTCAGTTGTTTTTGGGTTAATCCTTGTCAGCTCAGTCAAGTAGAGTAAGGTGTGGGAGAAAAACCTTAACAGGCACGTCAGAGATACAATAAACTACTTCTCTGTTAGAACAACCTCTTCTGCTCTCAATAAGTCGGGATCCCTCTTCCACCTCTGAAATGAATAAGTGTTATGCACAGTTATGAAAATGAAAAAAATGAAAAGTAAAAAAAAATCAAAATGAAAAACGAATAAGGCAAAAGAAGAGAAAGGCTTCCTGTACAAGGAGGTGATGCAAGTAACTCTGTCAGGGTACTGACCAAGCTCACTGGCAGCAGAGCCATGCTTGTGTTCCTATGTGACTCCACTATGGTACTGTCCAGGCCTGCTGGAAGTGGAGAAACACTAGGGATGAAACTAAGACTCTGACGACTATGCTGCTTGTGCACTTATGTACCCCTCAACCCTAATCGAAACAACTATGATTCCTTGCTTGGAATGTGTGTCAATCGACCATGAGTGTGGCAGACGCTACATCTTACAATCAAGTTAGTGTGAAACTAAGATGAGTTGAGAATTGAATGATACCTCTGGAGGTGTTAGACATGGTTTTCACGAATAATGTCGATTGAGAGAGCTGGAGTTCTACCAGTGTGTCACCAAGTGTTGTAGCAGCTACAACCACCCTCCAAATTTTTCCTTAATCTGTTTTGGAGCCTCCCTACCAGCCTTTCACAGCACTTTGTCTTGCTTCGTCAAGTACTCAAGATTCAGTGTTTTTCATGCACAAAGGCAGCCTGTCGAGCACAATCTAATGCATTCCCCTCACATGCTGCTCACCCAAACTTGGTCCAGATGCAGGCTGAGCAACTTCCCATTGAAAATTGTGCATTTCTAGAGGGCAACCAGCCTTCCCTCCAAAAATTGTGCAATCCTCTCTTGCAGCCTGTTGGGCTCAAGGATTGCGCAATCCTACTAGCCAACACTCCCAACAAGATTTCCGGAAATTTCCCCAACAGGGTTGTTCAACCCAAGATTTGTGAAAATCTAGGCAGTAGTTAGTTTCTCTACCCAGAAATTGAGCAAACCCCCTGAGCAGTCAGCCCAGGTCCGAGCCTAAAATGTTCATTTTCCCGAGCAGTTGAGCAACTGCGTGCATGAGCAGTCTGGTTGACTAGTCCCACCCGGGAACAAGAAAACTTGACTTGCATGCATGCATGAATTTCTCTTCTCGGAATATCAAGAGGCAACATGCAAAATGCATGCCATGATTCAGGGAGCTATTTTTAGCAGTCGGGGGTTACATGCAAAGTTGTTTTAGAAGTTTCCCTCCAAGTGTTGCTTTTTCCTAGATTTGTGGCATGCGCGTCATGAGACCAAACTTATTTATTCAATGCGTTAAAGCTCATTCGTGCACATTGATCTTGGAGCTCTGACATCCCACAACACATCCAAGACTCTTCAACACATCCAGCTTAGCTATTCAATGGTAAGTAGCCTCAACTTGTCTTTTTCAGCATTTATGTCACCTTTTGTGTATTTGCTTGTGTTAGTGTTGTTTTCTTGATTTATTTGAATGCTTACTGTCATTTACATGTATACTAGCTTGTCCTAGCTCTGTTTCAGTTTTCATTGCTATCTCACTATTGCCACATGCATGAAACTGTTTTGTACGAACGTTCGCCGAACCGGCGAACTGCCTCACCCACATGCATGTTGATCTATTTGTTGAATATTTCATTCATGTTTTGCATGCACTATCAATCACTTCTACTATCACTTAGTGTCGCCATGCATTCACAATCTTATTTGCTTTCGGTTTCCCGTCAGCGAGTTGGGCCAATCTTGGCCCGGACTCTGCCTTCACCAAGGCTACATTGCCCAATCTGGGAAAGGAAGGCTCACCTTCCTCTCTAGAAATGCCCATTCCTGCCTAGCACTAGCCTCCAGGACTGTTTTCCACATTTATGGAGGACAGTGGCTGCTTGGCCTAAGAAATTTCACAAATCTATCCTTGGGCCAGCAGTCCTTCCTAGTTGGAATTGCGCATTGCGGAATCCCAGCAGCCAACTACCTAACTAGATTACGTATTTCGCAAATCTAGCAGCTAGTCCTGCCTCCCAAACAACCCAGACTTCCTTTTGCGCAGTTCTGGTAGCCAATCACCCAGCCTCCGAGTAAAGTTTGCACAATCTTGCTCATCAGTTTCCTAGGCATGTGTTGTATCCTTCCTAAGATTTGATTTGTTTTCACTAACATATCTCTTGCCATGCATATTGCTTGTCTCCAGATCTTTCAGATATTCATCTGTCTCAATGGGTTCCAAGAGAATAGGATCACAGGACACAAGACAGTAAGTACCCCGTGTTCCCATGCGTAGACATGATTCACTGGATCGTCTCTCACACTGATCCTGAGATGATGACCTTGAGCAATGTTAGTAGGACAAAGTTTAACCTTCTGGGCACGAGATTATGATGAGATGTATCATATGTCAAAGCCCGTTACTGTCATGAGCCCTACATTCAGCTTGCCCAACAACATAGCTAACTCCAGAGACATTCTAAAGGATTGGGTAAAGGATCCAGCTCGTTTCAAGATGACACCTAATCATATCTACAAGACGAAGATATTGAGAAAGGCATACCAATACTTGGTCATATTTTCATGTCAGTTGTGTGGCCATGAAAGCACTGAAACCTTTCCTCGAAGTTGGGTGATCGCACTGGACCAACTAGCTAGAGAAGGAATACCATGCAACTAGTCTAGCATACTGGCTCATCAGCTGAAGGAACAAGTCACGAAGGCTCGACAGTCACCCGAAGGTATGCATGTAGAGATTTACATGTCCGCCTACATTCTAGATGTAGTCTGTGCCCGACATGAGTTCCTGGGTTTGGAGTGGGCATGGTCACCGGCAAAGATTGTTGTGAACAAATATTTCAAGTTGTTGTCTGAATGTAGCTTCAGGGGAGTAATCATACAGTTGTCTAACCATTTTTTCACCCCAATATATAGGATGGTATTCGAACAAGATCCACCCTCCATGTCAAAGGAAGCAATGGAGGCATTGTTAGGCATTGCAGATTGGTATGCCTCACCATCCAGCACTTTCATCTGAATGTTTAGTGTGGATAAGCCTCTGCATGTTCTGTCAAAGTTTACCTTGGAAGTACTTGTCATGCAGGAAGTAGCGAATCACATCTCAGCAGGATTAACAGCTAGACTACAACGGAAAAAGAAGGCACCTTGGCCCGCTTTTCTATTGTGGATTGGGTTATATGAGATCTGGAGTATCAAGCAAGTAGATGTCGACGCAGAACAAATGAAGATGTACCCATTCGACCTCTGAAGCTTCAACCCATATGACCCATATTGCATTGTGAAGGATCACTGCATGAGAGTGCAGTTCAACTGGATCCATGGGACATTTCATTGGGCTAAGGAAGACTCATGGAGGTATTGCTAGAATTCCTCCAGACCTAATGAACAGGTCAGCTTTGCCATAGAGTGGTTAGCAAAGCAACATGAAGCAACATCACGAAGAGCACCAGCAGTAGCAGCAATAGCAGCAGCAGCAGCAGAGGTAGCAA
Organism: Pinus taeda; assembly: GCA_000404065.3. NCBI lineage: Eukaryota > Viridiplantae > Streptophyta > Pinopsida > Pinales > Pinaceae > Pinus > Pinus taeda. The sequence goes on from APFE030270141.1 coordinate 150,034, forward strand.
AGCCAAGCATACATGTGCGCGACAAAGGGAAGAGGAAGATTGTCGACCACATGGAGGAGGAGCAAAGCTGCAAGTTTCGAGCATATCCACTTGTAGAACAAGTAGCTATGGCTATTTAGGCAAAGAGGTAGCAGCACAACAAGCGCATCGCGTAAAGGCAGAGAGATAAGAAGATAATGGAAAAAGCAGAGAAGGAGTTGTATGCGCTAAGCGAGCAACTCCAAAAAGAACAAGAGTTGCTCCAATAGGATAAGGAAGCGCAAAAGTGGCAAATACAGCAGGGGGCACATCATGTGCATACAGACGAAACAACACCCATACAAGTAATTGATTCATCTGAATAGATGGCATCAGGCGAATAGGGTGAACCATCGTAGGGGCAAGACTTTGCTCATGAGATAGAACAAGAGCTTGAATAGTTGGATACAGACATGGAGCAACAGGAGTTGGAACAGGACACCGACCTCGTGCCTCAACACAAAGAGGTCGACTCACCCACTTCGATGCATCCAGATGATGAGCAAGTCTCAAATTACCAAGGAGGCACTGAGATCCTTGGTGGTCAGCTAGAAGCAGAGGTGCACAACATCTCTTTTGATGAATCTCATCACAGAGTTATGCAATCTCACAAAATATCGACTCTGAAGGACCAAAAATCTCTTGAACAAGTTGAAGAACAAGCGATTGTGACTGATGTGCACAAGCATCCAGCGACTTTAGCCGATGCAACTAGAGTGTATGTCGAAGCCACTAGCTCAAGTGTTCGTTTCCTCATAACTGAGAATGAGCGAATGGTGAAGGAACTATAGGTGGCCAGGCAAGGAGGAGACTTGGTGACAATGTCCGCCTGAGCTTAACTGAAGAAAGAAATACTAGATGAAGTATTGTCCCTTGACATAGTTATGCGAGCATTGTACTCCAAGTTTGGTAATGTGCACCAAGAAGTGGGCCATCTCCATGGATGACAGCATCAATGTGCGAGAGGAGCACGCATCTTGAAGAACATACATGTTGTTGTTGATAACATGCAAGCATAGATGATGAAGTACAAGGGAGCCCCGCTTCACTTGCCAAAAATGATCAGGGCCAATGCGTTCAAGTTGCAAGCACGTATCCGGAGTCAGATCTGAAACTATGAGGACCTACCGCAACTCATCACTAGAATACATGATTCCCATGCATGAATATTCAAGAGATGGATGTTGTGGTGCACACACATGCAATCCCATCACTTGGGACTCTCGCCTAGGTGAAGACAAAGAGGCAGGTCCAACAGAATCTTGACTCATACTTGGACAGTATTGTAACGCGCCTTGGCTTCTCCACTACATGGAGCTAGTACATCTCTTTGGAGGAGCTGGCAGATGTGGCTATAACGTTTCATTGATGGGGCTAGCAAGTTTTACATGGATGTATTGTTTGATTGGAACTTACACTTCTTTATAAAATAAGAGCTAGCACATTTTCATGCATATGTTTTTATTGTAGTTGGACTGTTCTGATTGCCTTAATGATATATGTTGTTTAACTTACGTATTTGTGTATGAACTGATTCGTATGCAATTATATGAATCTTTTTGGAAATGTGTTGTTGTTTTAACCATCACTTTGGATTGTCCACTGCTCTACTTTCCAGCTTGTGATGCATCTTCACTCGCATGTTCCCTTCCCAACTGAGTACTGATACATGTTGTCAAGGGGCACACTCATCTCACCCCCTTTGTGTTAGAACCTCTCATGCACCTTCCTTTACTCATAGTAGTGGTCACACCCTTGCCACTGACAGAGTTATATTACTTTCCTTTGAGCGACATTGCGGTCAAGGCATTACCTTACGACCCACTGTTGGGACTCCTACACCAAACGGTCTGAGGTATAATTGGGACTTCTTACCGGGGAGATCTACTTAACATGTTTGCAGGCCTAGCACTGTTAACAAGGCGAGAGGAAAACAAAAAAGGGAATTTGTACATCGCTTATCAAATTTAGTCAGCCTCTCTCTGGTTTCCTATTTGCAGGTTTAATGACCTAAATTGCATGTCTATTAAAAAATATTGATATTCATTGCCAACATATGAGCTTAAGCACACTAGCCAATGATAAATCCCAAATCCCATGAACAATTACAACGACAATGGAATATTCATTAACAATGTTGATACAGTCGACACCTTAAACTAAGAATGCATCTCCCAGCAATGATAACTAGCAATTGAAGGTGTTTCTAGCCAATATGTAGAATGTCTCAATTTTTTTTGGCTCTTGTTCACCTCGCAACAATTTTCATGCCACAACCCATCGATTTTGTATGTTGGTCCATCTACTGCCATAACTACTCACAGATTTTGATTTAAAATGCTATCAAAGCTGGCAACATGGAGTTTCAATTAGTTTTCGTTGTTGTAATTTGTTGTTGCATTGGTTCTATTTTGTGTGCCATAGACATAAGAGGCCAAGTGTTCCATCCTGTCAGATGTGCTGGAGGTAGACTTTGTAAGTCGGTCTACAGTTGTCTTCCACTGATACTCTATGTTGTCTACTCCCTTCTGTCATATATTTGAATTCTGATCTAATACGCTTTTATCCGTCTGACCCTTATTTATTTATGTTCTCTGCATTATGGTAGAAGACCCAAAATTTTCATTTCACCAAAGATACAAAAGATAAGTTTATAGAAGTTCTAACATACTTTGCCACCAACCATGTTCTGGTAATATATGTCTTTGAAGCTTTCTTAAAGTTTCATCAGTCTCTGTGTACCTGAAGAAATTAGGAGGGATAGTGAATAGATGTTTCACCTCATGTTCAATGTAGAATAAATTTTCTAAGTTGTCATAGAGGGCTTGGCCAGATGGAAGTGCCTTCTCTCCTGAAGTACTCACTGATGAGGTAATTTGATCAGTAGCATATTTCTTCAATTTATGTGTATAGTCTATGTGTTTCATCAGGCGGTCATTACTTACCAAAGGACTTGGTAAACCTTTTATATGCAAAACTGTGAACTTTCTTGTGAAAGAGTTCATCTCCACCTGCATGTCCTGGCATCTCCTTTCCAAATTTTGCATCAGAGTTCTCTTGGTTAGAACTCTCTTAATTTCCAGAATGGTGTCTGTCCTGTCTGTGATTTCCAGTGTTTGCAGTTCTTCGCTGGTCTTGGTGTTCAAAAAATGTATTAGCCGGTTAGCTTGTTCATGCATCTCTCCCAATAAAGCTCTTGTCTTTTGAATCTCCACTTGGGTTTCTCCTATTAAATCAATCTGTTCATAAATGACTTGGATATATCTCCACATACTACTAAGGGATTGATTGATGTTGGACCACAGAATGCCTTTGATTTCTGCTAGAGGTTTATCCAGAGAAAGAACATTTTCTAATGCTCTCACCTTGTTCTCTAATGCTTTAACCTCTCTTATTTTCTCTACCACACTTATCTTGGATTTGTCATAACTTTTTTCTAGATTTTCCAATTGTTCCTTGACCAGTTTAAATTTTGATACTTGGAGTTTTAATTCCTCCATGGCTTTTATCAATTCCTCTGTGGTCATGCTAGTGCTGCTGCCTGGTGCTGTTGTTGTTGTTGTACTTGTGACTATTTATGTTGTGGTTGCTGGAACAGTGGGAGGCAATGTTGTTACAAGTGTGGAGGGGGCAGTAATGACTGCAGGGATTACTTCAGGTGGCTAGGAGGTTGACTCTCCCTGCTTATCTTTTAGAGCTTTCTCAAGTGCCTGCTTTGTATCAGTTAACCTTTCATTGAGCTTCATAAGCAAGTCCATCATGTCCTCTTCTGATTTCTGTTGTACAACTTCCGTGGTCTGTGGATGCATGGAAGGAGGGAGTTTAAGTTGCTTCCTCAAGGCAGCAATATCTTCCTCTTTCTTCTTCATCAATGCCTTTATGCCCTTAGCATCTTTGGGATCATGTCCCAGTTCAATGATAATCTCCTCCAAAGATTTTATCCTATTGTCTTTGGCTAGAGAAGAGGCTTTCTCCAAATCTAGTTGAGCAGAGGTGTTCTCCAAGGAGTTTTGCAATTTATGAGCTAACATAGCTTTATCAACTAGTGTGGAGTATACCATCTCTTCAGTCTGTTTATGCAGCTCAATCTGGTCCATAGGATGAATGTCTTTGGCTATGACCTCCAGATTTGTCCTGATGTAATCAGCTGCTGATTGTGGTTGCTGCACCTTGGGCTTAAAATAACTCATGATCATCTTGCCATCTTTAATGTCATAAGCTGACATTAATCTCTGTTGGTTTGTGGGGGCCATCTTAAGATACTGGTTATAAATCTAAAGCCTTAGTGGGTTGTTTCTGGCCTTTATCTCCGTGAATGTCATTTTAATGTCAGAGGCCTACTTACTTTATGGCCTAGTGGATGAAACTTCCACACTTTGCTGCCTTTCTAGCTCCTGCTTGTGTGAGCTAGTTGATGTTTCCACCACCGGGGATGTCTGCTGGCTGGCTATCTTTTCCCCTCTTAGACTTTCCGTTGTTTCTTCAAATATTTCCTCTTCTGACATAGGATTGAGTCTTTGCCTTTTTTCCCCTGGTTGTTCTGTAGTCCCACTAATCGATGTGGCGTCTTCCCTATCTCTCTTCTTGCCTCTTTCCTCATTTAGAGGAGTCTACAATATAAGAATCTCTACTGCCTTGGTTTGGACTGGACGAGTTTGCCCATGTTGATCAATCATTGTTGGCTGCTCTGTGTCTGCCACTTCCTTACCCTTGGAAGACCCTGTAACTAGTGTGTTGGTTTCTTGTACAGGCTGTTGAGAAGTTCCAACAGAGGATGTATCAACTCCTGTTTGTTGAGGTAGCTTGAAAGATACCTGTCCAAAAGAGTCCAGGTCAAGGGTTTTTTCAAGGTCTTTCATAGTTGTTTCCATCTTTTATTGCTCACTAATTTGTTCTATTAATGTACCTTCTACCCAATCATCCTGATTAGCAAACTGTTCAATTTCAGGGATCTTATGATGTACATAAATTAACAGCGTGTTTCTTACTTTTCTATCACTTATAAAGCTATTTGGGTCATATGGCACCCACCAAAAACTCTTCTCCAATTTAAGTTGTTCCCCTAATATCTTCTCAGCATCTTCCCATGCCTCCCTCTTATGGATGACAAAAGGGCCTAACTAGTTTTTTATTCTTAGCTTAGCCTTTTTCTTTGCACTACAAAAGTGTCTTAAATCTACATTGACAAGCTACCTGAAATACTCCAGTGCAAATAGTCTCATGGGCACATATCTAGGCAATTTGAAAGGACACAGTTCACATCCATAGATTCTGATTTCCGTATGATTTTGGTAGAGGTACCAGTCACCTATCTTGTACTATCTGGAAAGCTGTAAAATCTTCTTTATATCACCAGAGAGCCTAGGAGGAGCTCCTATCAATAGAGTGGAGGCTATATATACAAATAGGTCAATGAATTCACAATAGGCATAAGGGGATTCACAGACATTGTGGAAGACTAAGGTCCAAAAGATCACAGACCTCCGCTCTCCTTTGGAATCCAATTTTCTAATGGGAAATGAAAAGTTGTATGGATGATAATATAGCAGAAGGTGGTATATGAATGAGGTGTACTTGAAGACTCCTTCTCTGTCTAGATTTATGAACTGATCATGAATATTTTTGGCAATAAAAGTGGCATAATCATACTTGACAGCAGGGGGTTGTCCTGGAGTAAATATTGACAACAGAACTAAGGTGGTCTCATCAACAAATTCATTGGTCTTAAATCCCAAGATGAAGGATATCATATCAATTATGAGTTTTCCTATTTCAGTGAACCAGACATGCAAATATGGAGGTGGGCCTTGGGGCTGGAAATCAGGTTTCATGAACATTTGAGCAATACGGGTTATTTCTGAATTAGGCAATTGAGAGCCTTGCTCAAGAAAAAATCCCATGGAAAGAGGAGCCAGAGGCTGAGTGGGTTTGAACTGTAACATCTCATTGATGGATTCAGCAGTTATGTAAAAGAGAACAGTTTGGAATGGGGTCATAACTGCTTTACTGACAGGGTCATAGTTGGCAAAGCATTGGTGAATAATATCTGGGAAAACATTGACTGAGGGAAGGTAATACCTGGGAAGATTAGATTCCCATATTCCATAAATATCAGATTTGCTTAGATAACTACTCCTAATTCGGCAAAATGCTTGGAGATAGTTCATGTCACCAGATAACTCCTTTATTTGAAAATCGTTATCAACCAAGGGTAAATAATCCAGGTCTTTATGAGGTGCATTGAGGGGTGCGACGTTCAGGGCTACAAGAGTTTCCATGTTTGGTTCTTGTGTTTTCAAACTGGAGGTGGGGCTTCTGTGGAGAAGATGGGAAAAACAACAATTCTGGGTGTCTTTTTCTGAGAGCTACAGACTGACTTTACTTGAATTTGGCTTTTTTGGGTAAAATTTACAGAGGAAAAACAAAATTGTTGGTTCGCGAAAAGAATTGGGGTAAATACTTGCTTTTGGGACGAACTGTGCAATTGCAGGTTGAAATGACCGACAGTAGAGTGCTTTGCTATGGTTTCTATGGCAGGGTGGCGGACTGTACGCTCATGCAATCACCCAAACATAATTTGCATGGAAGACTGCTCGTAGAGAAAAATGGCGAAAATGACATTTTATCATGGTTTTAACAAAAAATTTCTTTGCCGGGGATTTTGGCATTTATTGTATGGCTGACGTCGGCTTGATTGGATGTTTTTTCATGAAGCGGAGGTTGGTAAGTGATTTCCTCCCGCACAACTTTTGGGGTCAGGTGGTTTCGGGCGGGGAGGCAACGATCACGGTGGGAGCGCGACGCGTGGCAATGGTACGGGAGCAATACTGCCGACTCCCCTGGAGTCAATGTGCGGCCGATGGGGGGGTCGCGATATGATCGTGAACTATTGGATGAGCGGCCCCAGACCGGATGGTGGGCGCTCAGCGGAGATGGCGGAAGGTTAATACTGCGGGCCCGGAGTATTAAAATATGTTTTTTTACTGGTATCGGGGCGCCCCAATTGGTCAAGGTTAATTGGTTATTAATTAACCAGAGGTTAATTAATTCCATGATAGTGCGCGGAGTTTAGGTTATTAAAAGGTTTTAAATAAACCTTTAATCTCTTTGTATAGTGACTATGGTTATAGCTAACCGGGGGGTGGGAATATTAATATTTTTGGGGTTTTCTACATATCTTTATATAATACGGGATGGGAACAAATTTATAGGGATTTAAATAATATATGTTAAAAGTTAATATGAATTTTGAAATGAAATTGAAAGCGCTAAGTTAAACTTAGGCTTTAAAGGGAAAATGGGTTTTTGTGATATTTGTATAATTTCCTAAGTAAAAGGGGTTTTACTTAAGCCTTTTATGAAATGAGATGAGTGGATTAGTGATATTGAGCATATCTTAATATCTCTGGGGGTAATTAGTAAATGATTTGGGGAAAATCAAGAAGGGGAGTTAGTCATGAGACTCTGTCTTGCTTGAGTTGTATCAAAGTATCTACTTTGCACTTGTGATAGGGATAAGATTAACATATTTACACAATACATCACAAGTCACATTCTGCAACACCATTCTGCCTACCCAACCTACTTTTCCTAACATTTTTTCTTATTTTCTTTGGGTGCACTTGAGTTGGAAAACCCTCATCATGCTCTTTTCTTTTCATTTCAACCCTACCTAAATTTACACTTATAACATCCAAGGGCTCAGATTCAATTGTTAAGCTCATTTGCTTCTCTACATATCTATTCATCTACCAAGTTTGAATAGTTCCGACAGATCTTATTCTCTATCTCTGAAACAAGTAAATTCAAACATGAACTAGCCAAGGTTGAGCTATTTGGCCATTCATCAATTGTGGCATAAAGTTTACAAGCTGCACACAATGCTTTATTCACAAAAATGAAATAGTAGTGGCATTTTGGACTTGCACACTTTCCTGGTCTTTTGTTTGGGGTTCACTTTTTGACCATCTTATTCCTTTTTCCCTTTGATTTTTCTTTTACGGCATACCCTCTTTACATTTTTTTGTTTTTTTTGTTTTTTTGACAAGATGGAAAACCTTTGCAACCAGGGAAGATATGAACATATTGCAGAGCCTATCAATTCCAATCATGAAATATGACACCTATTCATATAGGAGCATAGCAGTGGCTCCACTTGGGGATGGCTTTCCCTGGTGGAAAGTCAAGAACAACAAGTCAGATAGCCTTCTCCATAACTTTGATTGTGCTCTGAATTTCCTTCTGTTGGTTGTTTTACTATATGTATGATAGTTACACTTGTGAAGCTTAGGGCCTTCTCTTCGGGCTTCAACTTCAGCAATTTGCTATCCAATTCAAACTGAAATATTACTAAGGATATAGTATGTACATCATGAGGTGAGAATTCTTCAAATAGTTGAATCAAAGTAGTGTTTCAACATCCGGCCATTAATTGGTCCTTCTATCTCAGTGCCATCTATGTTCTTCAAAAAGTAAGTATTGTTCCCTTGTAAAGCCTGGATAATAAAAGGTCCCTTCCATAGGAAGTCAAACTTCCCATGTTTTCCCTTATCTTCTCTTCTTGAATCCCATTTTAAAACTTTGTTTTCAATATAGAAATCTTCTACCTTAGTCCTCTTATCAAACATCTTCTTGAGCTTTTCTTGTAGCACTTGAGATCTTTGGTATACCTCTTCTCTAGTCTGCTGCAAATGGATGGTCTGATTTATTCTTCTCTGAATTTCATTGGGTTCTGCTTGAGCTTCTTGTAGTAACTTCATTACAGGGACTCTAGAGATGAAATAAATACAGCCTCCATGCCATAAACCAATTCATAAGGGCTAGTTCCAATAGATCTCTTTGTATTTAATCTATCTGCCCATAATGCATTTGTAAGCTTCTTGTGCGAGTTTTTCTTGTTCTCTTCCAACAATTTCTTAATAATATTAATCAGGATTTTATTGGAAGACTCAGTTAAACCATTACCTTGAGGGTAATAGGCTGTGGAATGGCCTAAAGTGATATGGTATTTATGACAAAAACTTATCATGTTCTTGGATTTGAAAGTAGCAATATTGTCAGTTATGATCTTTTCAAGACAGCCAAACCGGGATAGTATCTTGGTTTCTAGAAATCCTATAATCACCGTATTATTGGCTTGTCTGGTAGGAATGGGTTCTATCCACTTGGTGAAATAGTCTGTGGCAATGAGGATCCATTTATGCTGCCTAGAAGATGGAGGATGGATTTCCCCAATGAAGTCCAAACCCCATTGTTGGAAAGGCCTTTCTATGGAAATTGATTTAAGGGGTAAAGGTAAAAGCTTCCTCTTGCCTTCGAAAATTTGACATTTATGGCAAGAAGTGACAAATTTCTTCACATCAACAAACAGGGTGGGCCAATAAAATCTAGCCCTTAGGATTTTATCTGCAGTTGATTTCCAATAAAGATGTCCACCACAATCCCCTACATGAAATTCTTTGAGCACTTTGTCAGCTTCATCTTTTATTAAACAATTCAATAAAATACCTTCATGATTTTTCCAAAATAAGGCATTATCTAAAATACAAAATTTTGAAGCTTTCATTTTCAAAAACCTTTTTTTTGTTCTGGATAACCCTGGAGGAGCTTGCAGGTTTAATAATGCATGAATTATATCAGCATACCAAGGTGATTCTAAGAAGGCCTAATTGATCTGTGGGGTCGCCATCTCCTGTTCATTATCCAGTTCATTGACGTCAAGGGCTTGAAATTTTGTTTCATTCATGAATTTAGCTAATCCCTGACCTTTTATAAGCTTTTTGGGTTTTATTTCAATATCATACTCCAATATATTAGCTATCCAATTGCCGTGTTTGGCTTCAATTCCCTCCTGAGCCAGGATGTCTTTGATAACAGCACTTGGTACATAAGCCATTACATGGGAGTACAATATATAAACTCTAAACTCTTTAATAGCTTTCACAAGAGCATATACCTGTTTTTCCATGATTTGGTATTTTAGCGGTGCATCTCTAAGTGCTTTACTAAAAAAGGCGATAGGTTTTTCACATCCTTGATCATCTTTTTGTAGTAAAACAGCAGCAATGGTGTGTTCTGATGCAAATGAAAATATCACGAAGTCTCTATCAAACTTTGGACTTGTAAGGGCTGGTGTTTTAGTCAAAGCCATTTTAATTTCTTCAAATGCTTGTTTGGCTTCTACTGTCCATTTAACCTTGGAATCCTTTTTTAACATGTTGTTCAGCAATCTAATTAACTCAGCCAAATTAGGTATGAATCTTCTTAAAAAATTGATTTTTCCAAGGAAGGCTTGAAGTTCTTTAACATTTCCGGGGTCAGGTACTTGCATAATGGCTTGTATCCTATCAGGATCAATTCTGATACCATCTTTGGAGATGATGTGGCCTAACAGTTTACCTTCTTCTAGACCAAACACTTGTCTCAAATGATCTAGATGTTGTTGATCTGATTTGGAGAAGACAGTAAGGTCATCCAGATATATGACAAGAAAATCGTGAATTTCCTTTGCAAAAGCTATATCCATTGCTCGTTGAAAAGTTGCCCCAACATTCTTAAGTCCGAATGGCATCTTAATGTATTTGAAAGTTCCCCATGGTGTTGTAAAAGCAGTTTTTTCTTGGTCGTCAGGATGGACCAAAATCTGGTTAAAACCTGAGAACCCATCCAAAAATGAAATCCTAGAGGCCCCTACTACCCTTTGTAAAATGTGGTCCATATTGGGCAAGGGGTAATTGTCTTTCAAAGAAACCTTATTCACATTCCTTAAATCAACACATAATCTGATTTCTCTTGTCTTCTTCCTTGTAGGTACTAAATTAGACACCCATTCAGAAAATCTGATAGGAGCAATTATTCCTGCTTGATACATCCGTTTGATTTCTTTTTCACTTAAGGGAGTAGTTCAAGGTTAATTCTTCTGAGCTTCTGTTTGAATGGTTTCTGATTTTCCTTGAGGGGTATTGTATGTTGAATTACAGAGGTGTCATAAGATTTGAGATCTTCATAGCTCTAGGCAAAAACATCATTGAATTCTTTGAACAGTTCAACATATTTAAGCTTTTGATCAAGGGGCAAAGTTTTTGACAATTTTATCATTTTTGGATTTTCCTCAGTCCCTATGTTACAGTCTTCAATGTCTACTTTTAGAGGCTGCATTTTGGGTTTCCTTGAGATATCATTAGAATCGAAGAAATCTTCCAAAGGAGTCAATCCTTTGGGAAAATGATTATCTTTTAAATCAATAATTTCATATTCTTCTTCAATGATCTCATCAATATCTATCTGTTTTAGATCTTGCATTTCTTTATTGGTGAATTTAGTTGGATGAAGCATTTGATTTGCACTCTTTGCTGAAATGTCTATTTCTATTTTATCCTTTTGATCAATCATGCTAACAGTATCTATGTCTATATTTGTGCTTGAAAACTCTTCCTCTAGAGTTAAAAAGTTGTTGATCTGAATATCATTATCAAACACTTGCCAGTTTTTTACATTATCAGGTATGGCTGGCCTGTGTCTAATCTCAGCTGTGAACTGATGATTAGGTTCAAACAGTAATTTACAAGTGCTGGCAAATGTTGCTAAGCTATGAACATGCAAATTATGTTTTCTTGGAATTTTTGCAAGTTGTGTTTCAAGAAATGTGTTGAGGATGTCAATTGTTGTTCCTCTATAAGCTCTCAGTCTGGGATCAATTGTGAGGAAGTTTCCTTTTATCTATTGAATAACTAAATCAGAGTCTCCCAAAACTGATATCCTGATTGCCCCTAAACTTTTGACCAATTTAAGTCCTAGCAGCAAGGCCTCATATTCAGCCATATTATTGGTGCATTTAAAGTTTAACCTATAGGCATGACCCTCTGCGTGATCATTTTGTAGATTATGCACCCAAATTCCAGCTTCTGCTCCTAATTTGTTAACTGAACCATCAAACTCTAAGAACCAAAGGGTTTCATGTTTGTAGTCAGTATCAGGAGTCTTAGTAATTTGCTTTGTGGGAAAATATATTTCTTTAGTTCTAGATGATTTCTCTTGATTGTTTGATGTATCACTGTTCTCAGAAATTTCTTGAATATGAATATTAGAGGTTTCATTTGAGATTTCTTCTTGTTCAAATGTTAGAACTTTGATATCAGCTGGAGGATCAATTTCAACATTATAGAGAATGAAGGAGTCCATGTCAGAATGCACGGAGTAGATGGGGAAATTCTGGGGTTTCTCTTGACTGCTCACCACATATTTCATTAAAGTTTCTCGGTAAAATTTCTTTGGTTGACCAAATACTGAAATAGTTGCATAAGACATGTTCAACTGTAATGATCCTTGAAGTTTTGCTCCCCAAGACCTAGACAATAACATGCCATATTTTGGTGGAATATCAGCTACCACTATGTCCATTAAAATGGTTTTGGTAGGGTATTGAACTAATGATACACATAAATCTTTAATCAGTCCTAGACACCTAACCTGGCTTGATTCAAAAGAGAATAAGTCTTTGTATGGTCTGGTAATATATAGTTCCAATTTCTCCATTACAGGTTTAGGCATCAAGTTGTGAGAAACACCAGAATCAAACATAGCGTTATGAAGTATTTTATCATGTATGTTCAGACTTACATAGAAAGGAGGAACACCTCCATCTACTGATTTTCCATTTACCTCAGGTCCAAAAATTAATTCAGGTTGGTCATCAAAAAGATTTACTGAATCTTTGTTCACAGAAACTTGGAGAGATCTACTAATTTGACTTCTGTAGACCTCATGTTTGGCCAATTATGATAATGGAATGGCTATCTTTAATTTGCCTATTTCAGTCTCAAGATTGAAAGGTTTTTCAGTTTGAGTTTTTGTATTTTAGACAGTGGGATTCTCTTTTACTTTTGTATATTTTGTGCTTTTCTCTTTTTCAGGAGTGGTGTAATAGGCTGAAGTTGGTTGCAAATCAATTTCTATAGGTTCTTCCACATTTTCTTTGGAAGGTTGTCTGTCTGGTCGTTGCTCGCCTGATATGTCTTCAATTATAGGGTTTTTTGGGTTAGGACTTGTTCCGGGAGGGGCTTGTACAGGAGGCTTACTGACTTTCACTTTGCTAGGCTGCTTGGCATTTTTCTGCTTATTGGTTTCAGGGACATCTATTCTTCTGCTTCTCAGATTGTATTGCTTGTGAACCTCATAAATAGTTGTATCATATCCCTCCCTAAAATCAAATGACTCACCTGACTGTGTTTGGAATTTTTCAAGAGTGTGAGATTCTTAGTCTTCTTGGGTTAAGAAAACTTATTGTTCATTATTGAGGCCCATTAAGTTAATTTGAGTGTCTTCTGGTGGTTCATTAGAGGTTGAGGCTTCAACAAAATTTTCTTGGAGTGGGGGCCTAATGTTTTGATCAGGCCCAACCTTTCCAGTATTAGGGTTTTGATTTTTCCTGAAACTTGGATTTCTTCCGTTGTTGCTTGGTTGGCCATCCCAAGAGGATTTTCTCTCAATAGTTTCTACTCTATCCCCAAGTCTATCCATTCCTTTAATGATAGCATCTAATTTCTGTTCAAAAGCATAGGGTTCTTCCTTAAGAAGTATCCTCCTTTCAACTTTGGCCCAGGTTCGCTTAGAAATTAGGTTGGCCTCTACACTTACAGCTATACTTTGCATCTCTTCTAGGTCTCTAGGAGCTCTTTCCCTAAGTTGGTATGCCATATCAGAATCAAATGCATCAGGAAATTTAATCAAATCCAAATCTGGGGGAGGTCTAAGATTTTGAGGAATAGCATTGTAAACATTGTTGAATCTGGTACAGTAATGTTGGACAGTTTCTTGTGCACCTCTTTTTAAGCCTTCATATTCTGATAAAATGTGGAGAGGATCTTTCTTCTTTTCCTATATGTTCAAGAAGGTGTGATAAAGATCTTGTGAGTCATTTATATTGTTTGTAAGGAGTGCTCTAACCATGTTCTAACATCTCCAGTCAAACTTTGAATAAAAATTCTCATTCTAACATCATTATCATCAACCTCATATATTTCAAAATAATCTGTCATTTTTTTAGTATGTTGTTGAGCTGTATATGTGCTTGTACCATCAAAAGGAGTGATTTTGCTTTGAGAGTCTTGGGGCATAGCCCCTAGATTGGCAGGTAAGTTCAGAGGAGCATATCTGTTTTCCATGTTAACAGGAATATATGTGGCAACTGGTGCAGTAGGGACAACAACAGGGATATGGACAATGGATGGAAGAGTGGAAGGGGTAGCTTGAGGTTTGGAGAAGTGAGGTGCTGATGGTGAACTTGGAGAAGGGGTAGTAATCACAGGAAAATTTGGTGTTTTCTCATAGGTAAGCTCAGTTTGAATGGGGTTCTGCAACTGTCTGTCACGCTGTAGATTTTCAAGGAATATTGGATCTTGGACTGTGTGGATTAGTCCAGATTCGGAAAAGGTCTCCAATGAAGAGTTTTCAAGATATTTAACAGAAGGTTCGTTCTCAAGGTGAATCGACCTCACAGGACAGGATTTTGATCTGGATAAAGGCCAAGAAATGCCAGAATTTTCTGGACTCAGTTGTCTTCTAAGAATTTTAGGAATCATATTAGGATTTTCAAACACAAGTGGTGGATTTGGATCCGGATGTGATCTGGTGTAACGAATCCTTTCTGAAGCCAGGCTTCTAAGCATATTTTTGGTTTTTCTAAAATGGATTTGATAATACAAATTTAAGAGTTTCTTCAAGAGACTTTGGATATGGAAATTGTGAACTCTCTTAAAGACTTATAAATGAGGAATTGATCTAGTATTTGAAACCAGCTGTCCAATCTATAAGCTAGACCAGACATAGACTGAAGTAGCATTCATTTACTTCTGCCATTGCAGAGCAAAAAGCATTTCAAAGGCTACCTCGCCAACTTCAGGCTCTGTCTGTAGCTTATAAGGCAGACAATAGAGACAAATAAACATTCAGAAGTTCCCCAGCGAAGTCACCATTGATGTTATCACTCAGGTTGTTCCCAAAAGTTGTAAGAAAGGGAATACGGCCGAGGTAACCACAGACCAATCTTTTAGACACAGATTCTAGCCAATCTGCATCCAGAGAGGGCTCTCTCTTTATGATTTAACTTTGTTTTGATAGGTATTAGGCTAGTTATGAGGTTTAGGGGTTTTGTTTGATTTTTGGATGGTGAAATTCAATAGAACAGAGGTGTAAATCTGAGAAGTTCAGTCCATTGGGCTAATGGAGTCAACGAGGATGGATTTCTAGATTTGGTTTCTCAACAGAGGATGGTTTCACATAGCAAGGTAGTCAAACAGGGATTAAATCAAAGATTTGTATTGGATGGAATGGACTTAAATTGGTTGAAGGGCAATTAAGAATCCTTCAACATATTCAACACAGGAGAATGGATGATTACTACTAAGGAGCAGTTGAGAATTCCTAAGAAAATAATCAATATGAGAGAATTAAGAAACATGAGCAATTAAGAATTACACTGTTTATACTAATCCTGAAGAAAAAACAGAGAATGATAATGAATGAAATATAGAGTGCAGTCAAGCAAATTATGAATTAATCTTTATCATTACCATTTAGATTGTGAAACATAGATGATATAATGAAACTAGAAAAACTACAAAACAGAAGATATAGAGAACTTATTGGTCCACTGCTTGATTCAAGAATTCTGTGACAAGTCCGTCTACTCCAATTATACATCCAGTGAGTCCAGCAACAGTTGATTCCAAAAGCTTTCTTATTCCAAAATTTCAGTATTATAGCAAAGTCTAAGAATGCCTCGCCAACCCCAGATATTTTGAATGAGGGGGTATTTATACAAAATATCTTACAAAATATCTCAAGGAGATAATATCTAGTGATTATTCATCATTTTTTACAAGAGATAGAGACGAATAGTCTCGATAACAGGGAAAACATAACTAATGTTGTGCTGGTTGCTCCGTCCTGCTAGATGTGTTGGAGGTAGACTTTGTAAGTCGGTCTACAGCTGTCTTCCACTGATACTCTGTGTTGTCTACTCCCTTCTGTCAGATATTTGAACTCTGATCTAATGCGCTTTTATCCGTCTGACTATGTATTTATGTTCTCTGCATTATGGTAGAAGACCCAAAATTTTCATTTCACCAAAGATACCAAAGATAAGTTTATAGAAGTTCTAACATACTTTGCCACCAATCCTGTTCTGGTAATTTATGTCTTTGACGCTTTCTTAAAGTTTCATCAGTCTCTGTGTACCTGAAGAAATTAGGAGGGATAGTGAATAGATGTTTCACCTCATGTTCAATGTAGAATAAATTTTCTAAGTTGTCATAGAGGGCTTGGCCAGTTGGAAGTGCCTTCTCTTCTGAAGTACTTGCTGATGAAGTAATTTGATCAGTAGAATATTTATTCAATTTATGTGTATAGTCTATGTGTTTCATCAGATGGTCATTACTTCCCAAAGGACTTGGTAAACCTTTTTTATCTCCACCTGCATGTCCTAACATCTCCTTTCCAAATTTTGCATCAGATTTCTCTTGGTTAGAACTCTTTTAATTTCCATAATGGTTCATGTCCTGTCTGTGATTTCCAGTGCTTGCAGTTCTTTGCTGGTCTTGGTGTTCAAAAAATGTATTAGCCAGTTAGCTTGTTCAGGAATCTATCCCAATAAAGCTCTTGTCTTATGATTCTCCACTTAGGTTGCTCCTATTAAATCAATATGTTCATAAACGACTTGGATAGATCTCCACATACTACTAAGGGATTGATTGATGTTGGACCACAGAATACCTTTGATTTCTGCCAGAGGTTTATCCAGAGAAAGATCCTTTTCTAATGCTCTCACCTTGTTCTCTAATGCTTTAACCTCTCTTATTTTCTCTGCCACACTTATCTTGGATTTGTCATAACTTCTCTCTACATTTTCCAATTGTTCCTTGACCAGTTTAAATTTTGATACTTGGAGTTTTAATTCCTCCATGGCTTTTACCAATTCCTCTATGGTCATGCTAGTGTTGTTGCCTAGTGCTGTTGTTGTTGTACCTGTGACTACTTCTGTTGTGGTTGCTGGAACAGTGGGAGGCAATGCTGTTACAAGTGTCGAGGGGGTAGTAGTGACAACAGGGATTACTTCAGGTGGCTAGGAGGTTGACTCTTCCTGCTTTTCTTTTAGAGCTTTCTCAAGTGCCTGCTCTGTATCAGTTAACCTTTTATTGAGCTTCATAAGCAAGTCTATCATGTCCTCTTCTAATTTCTGTTGTACAACTTCCGCGGTCTGTGGATGCATGGAAGGAGGGAGTTTAAGCTGCTTCCTTAGGGCAGCAATATCTTCCTCTTTCTTCTTCATTAATGCCTTTATGCCCTTAGCATCTTTGGGATCATGTCCTAGTTCAATGATAATCTCCTCCAAAGATTTTATCCTATTGTCCTTGGCTAGAGAAGAGGCTTTCTCCAAATCTAGTTGAGTAGAGGTGTTCTCCAAGGAGTTTTGCAATTTATGAGCTAACATAGTTTCATCAGCTAGTGTGTAGTATACCATCTCTCCAGTTTGTTTATGCAGCTCAATCTGGTCCATAGGATGAATGTCCTTAGCTATGACCTCTAGATTTGTCCTGATGTAATCAGCTACTGATTGTGGTTGTTGCACCTTGGGCTTAAAATAACTCATGATCATCTTGCCATCTTTAATGTCATAAGCTGACATTAATATCTGTTGGTTTGTGGGGGCCATCTTAAGATACTGGGTATAAATCTGAAGCCTTAGTGGATCGTTTCTGGCCTTTATCTCTGTGAATGTCATTTTAATGTCAAAGGCCTGCTTGCTTTGTGGCCTAGTGGATGAAACTTCCACACTGTGCTGCCTTTCTAGCTCCTGCCTATGTGAGCTAGTTGATGTTTCCACCACCGGGGATGTCTACTAGCTGGCTATCTTTTCCCCTCTTAGACTTTCCGTTGTTTCTTCAAAGATTTCCTCTTCTGACATAGGATTGAGTCTTTGCCTTTTTTCCCCTGGTTGTTCTGCAAGCCCACTGATCGGTGTGGCGTCTTCCCTATCTCTCTTCTTGCCTCTTTCCTCATTTAGAGGAGTCTGCAATATAGAAATCTCTACTGCCTTGGTTTGGACTGGAGGAGTTTGCCCATGTTGATCAGTCATTGCTGGCTACTCTGTGTCTGCCACTTCCTTACCCTTGGAAGACCCTGTAACTGGTGTGCTGGTTTCTTGTACAGGCTGCTGAGAAGTTCCAGCAGAGGATGTATCAACTCCTGTTTGTTGAGGTAGCTTGAAAGATACCTATCCAAAAGAGTCCAAGTCAAGGGTTTTTTCAAGGTCTTTCATAGTTGTTTCCATCTATTCTCGCTCACTAATTTGTTCTATTAATGTACCTTCTACCCAGTCATCCTGATTAGAAAACTATTCAATTTCAGGGATCCTATGATATACATAAATTGACAGCCTGTTTCTTACTTTTCTATCACTTATAAAGCTATTTGGGTCATATGGCACCCACCAAAAACTCTTCTTCAATTTAAGTTGTTCCCCTAATATATTCTCAGCATCTTCCCATGCCTCCCTCTTATGGATGACAAAAGGGCCTAACTAGTTTTTTATTCTTAGCTGAGCCTTTTTCTTTGCACTAAAAAAGTGGGTTAAATCTGCATTGATAAGCTGCCTGAAATACTCCAGTGCAAATAGTCTCATGGGCACATATCTAGGCAATTTGAAAGGACATAGTTCACATCCATAGATTCTAAATCCTGTATGATTTTCGTAGAGGTACCAGTCACCTATCTCGTACTATCTGGAAAGCTATAAAATCTTCTTTATATCATTAGAGAGCTTAGGAGGAGGAGCTCCTATCAATAGAGTGGGGGCTGGATGTACAAAGAGGTCAATGAATTGATGATAGGTGTTAACACCTAGGTTGTTCCCTATGACTCCCAAGGGAATACGGCCGGGGTAACCACTAACCAATCTTTGGACTACA
>APFE030270150.1:3121-25362 GCA_000404065.3 Pinus taeda
TATATATATATATATATCTGGAGTGGGGAGAGAAAGGGAATAAGATTGCTTGCACTAGATGCATTGGTTTCTTTGTAGATGTTGATTTCTAATTCTATTGGATTGCTTGCATTAGATGCATTGGTTTTAGTAAAGAAGTTAATTTCTAATCTTGTTTGATTTCTTTCATTAAATGCATTGATTTTAGTGTAGATGTTGATTCCTGGTCCTATTCGATTGCTAGCACTAGATGCATTGATTTCAATGTAGATGTTGATTTCTAATCTTATTTGATTGTTTACATTAGATGCATTTATTTTAGTGTATATGTTGATTTTTAATTTTCTTTTATTGTTTGCATCATTAGGGGAATTTCGAAGTCTAAAATGGGCCTCCTAAAGAAATTATAAATAATAGTGGAAATAATAAAATAAGATTAGATTACATCATCAAATTTTAGAGGGAAAAAATAAAAAATAAATTTTTCAACTCATATTTTCAACTTGTCTTGCTATGGATTTACTTAAGTTTCGAGCAAAAACATCTATTGGATGCATAATTTGATTCCACATCCAAGGAGTATCCATGTTGCATACTTTTGATGGACCCTACTACACGAAAAATGTGATTGAAATCATGTTTTTTTTTATTATGGATTTCTCATTTTTTTGTATCAGGGTCTATCAAAAGCATGCAACATGGCACTCCTTGGATAAGGAATTAAATTTTTCATCCAATGAGTAGTCCTGCTCAAAATTTAGGTAAGACCTTAGGGAGATAAGTTGAAAATATGAGTTGAAAAATAGTTTTATTATTTTATTATTTTTTATCGTTTTTAATTTTTTATTCCAAAAATGGTGAATCATCCTCCATGGTTGAGATCATCATCTTGAATCCTATTGGTTCTTATAAAGTTTATTTTGGTGGTACATTTTTCTTAGGAGGCCCATTTTAGACATCAAAATTTCCCTAATGTAGATGCATTGATTTCAGTGTAGATGTAGATTTCTCATCCTATTTGATTGCTTGCATTAGATGCATTGATTTCAATGAAGATGTTGATTTCTGATTTGATGTAATAGGATGTATGGTGTACATTAATGTCAAGGTAATTAGATTAACATTTTGCATTGATTTCATTGTAAGCACAAAAAAATTATTGACGATGTGCATTGATTTTTATGTTACAGTAATTCAACTGTAAATAAAATACTTTGATTTTCATCTCAAATAAAATGTTCACTTAATTGAAATGCTTGCTTCTTGAAACTGTAAACTATTTGTAATGAACTACATTCTTATTACTCTCATTTTCCATGCTTCATATTCAATTGCAAAAATGTGCAACACACAACACAATACAACGCTTATATATAATATATATTAATATATATATATATATTATATATAATAATAATAGAATATATATAATAATATATAATATATATATATATATATATAGATATTATAAGCTCTTGGTAGATAACCTCAAATAAAATAAAATTGAAATAAAAATATTCAATCATAAGGAATTGATTGAAATACTAAGTAAATTTAGGCTAACATTATATAAAATTATAGAAATGTTACCATATATTGTTTTTTGACCTATATTAAATTCCAATATGATTGACTTATATCATCTTATGACTAAGCTCTTGTAGTCTTGTAGATAATTTCAAAAGAAATAATATTGAATAAAACTTATTTGTTGTTTACTTGACATCTTTTAAAATTGAATAAAACTTATTTCAATCCTTAAAAAAGAAATTGATTGAAATACTTAAAAAAGTTGACCATGCAATGGTATATGGGTGGGTCACAAAAAATTTCATATATAGATTTTTTTATTATAATATGGATGACTTTAGCATTCAAATAATTTATTTTTAAAATTGAATTGTAATAACATAAATGTTGATTGCATTGAAAGACACTTTCTTGGAGCCAATATGGAGCATATTTGTAATTATTTCCATGCTTATTACTAAATTGATACATGATATATTTTAATTCATTTTAAGTATCAAAGTGACTTGCATCATAGTAAGATTGTACTTATATCCTGTTATGACTAAGCTCTTGTAGATGACCTCAAAAGAAATAAAATTAAATAAAACTTATTTGTTGTTTACAAGACATCTTTTAAAATTTAATAAAATTTATTTCAATCATATTTTTGTTTTTTAATTGAACCTTGAGATAAGGAATCGATTGAATTATACTTAAAAGAGTTGATCGTGCAATGGTATATGGGTGGGTCACAAAGTTTTCCATATATGGATTTTTTAAATTATAATATGGATGAATTTAGCATTCAAATAATTTATTTTTAAAATCATTACAATAACATACATGTTGATTGCACTAAAAAGCACTTTCTACACGTCAACATGAAGGATATTTGTAATTCTTTCAATGCTCAGTGTTAAATTGATACATGATATATTTTAGTTCACATTAAGTATCAAAGTGACTTACATCATAGTAAGATTGTGCTTATATCATGTTATGACTAAGCTCTTGTAGATGACCTCAAGAGAAATAAAATTGAATATAACTTATTTGTTGTTTATGAGACATCCTTTAAAATTGAATACAACTTATTTCAAGTTCATTTGTTTTTTAATTGAACTTCGAGATAGCCAAGTAAATTTAGGAAAGCTCATATTTAATTACACATCAAATTATAGACAAATATATCACTAATTGTTTTTTGGTATATTAAATTCCAATACATATGACCTAAATATCATGTTATGACTAAGCTCGTGTAGATGACCTGAAAATAAATAAAATTGAATAAAACTTATTTGTTGTTTACTAGACATTTTAAAATTCAATTTAAAACTTATTTCAATCCTATTTGTGTTTTTAATTCAACCATCATATATTTTAGCTCATTTTAAGTATCAAAGTGACTTGTATCATAAGTTAAGATTGTACTCTTTTTTCTTAGTCTATGAAACTAGAAATCAAATTTGTTATATTTTTAATAAATATATTATATAAAACAAATTTAAATTAGCGTAATTTTAACAGATCCATAAACTTAAAAAGTTAATGAACAACCATAAACAAGATTAATAAAAATCCATAAACTGAAATAATAAATGTATCAATAAACTGTCCATATCAAAATATATACAAATTACAAATGTTACATGAACATTCATAAACTGAAATAATGTTCACGTACATCCATAAATTGTCCATGTATGAAAATATACAAAGTTTGTATCACATGTGAATGTGCCCTATGAAATGGGCCTAAACATATACAAATTATTCACTCTAAGTACCACGAGAACTCCTATATGAGTTATGTTGTGCAAAGTAAGTGTCCATAATTTGATACTGCAGTATAACACATTCAAATTCAAACTAATTAGATCATTATTTGTAGAAAATAAACAATATGGAAATAAATGATTTTGAACCACATTTTTAATTATATATATTAATTTACTAACCTCTCTCAAGTCCAAATGCAAGTAATCTAAGACGGGGTTTTGATGAATCTGGGCTTGGTACTCCCCTTCTTATGGCCCAAAGATTGGGGCTTGCATTCATGGACTCACATTGTCAATGCCTCTATACCCAACTTCCCACTTATGCATCCACATAACTACGTCATCAACAACACTATGCATATGGGGCTATGTACACATTGGCAAGGACAAATTATAATTATTCTATGAATTAATTAGCATGCATGTAACTTTAAAAAAAATTGTTGAAATATTAGGAATAAAAAAGTTTACTTCAACTGTTGGTCCATGTGGTTGTACATAGTGACTCTCCTCTATATGATTGTTATGAGGTGGAGGTGGAGGAGAATCCATGGAAACATGCACTAGTGGAGGCTAGTTTGGTTGATCAACTGCCCCTTCATATGACTTCATAAGCTCATCTATGTAGTTGGGTTGTGTCTACATGTTATCATGGACTTATTAATATAAATGGAATCTAATATGAACTAAATCAATATAAATAACTATGCATAATTTGACGATAAGAGTCAAAAGTTTCGTATATATGTACCTAGTATGTGTCACGTGGGTCGTGCACCCTCCAAGTGTCACGGATGGCATCACGACACATACATGCATATGAAAAAAATCTGGTCTATGAGTAGAGTCAAAATAAATGAATCATCATATAACTAGCCAATGTTGTTTGCACTTTATTTGCAATGGTATCCCTGGTCTCAGCGTAGAGCTGCGATGACTCCTCTAGCTTTGTCGGCAATAACACACTTTGAGACAATAGTGGCAACAATCTCAAAGGTGGTGGTACATTCCCATGGTCTCTACGAGCCCCATCACGAACATAGGTATGTCCCCTACTGGATCCATAAAACTCAAATCCTGTGTTGGGGTAATCTGACCTCATATGTAGCAAAAACTCTACATATATGTACTTTGCATAGTAAAGGGGAACCTCGTAATGGTGGGGGAATTGGTCCCAATATCCAATGAATTAATCATAAACAAAAGGGGTTGCATCAACATTCTTAAAATATCTGAGTCGAATCATACCTTTATGTCTATCATAACACTCTAAAGGGATGTTGAACAACTCCCCACAAACATTAATGTTCTTGGTGGCCTCTTTCACCAACTTCTGGTATGTCTCGATCAACCTATTGATGTTATCCAACATCAAATAAAATCTATGCCTAATAGGTGAAGTAGAAGTTATTTTACGTATCTCTTGCATGATCCATGTATGTTGGGTCGTAACATCCTCCAATGTGATACTAGTTGTAGTATCATCCTATGGAGGGATCGACGTTGCACTGTTATACTCAACTATATACTATAAGATATGCAAATCAATATACATATATATATATATATATATATATATATATATATATATATATATAACAAACTAGAAGCATAATAACATATACATTAAATTCAAACACATCAGTTGAAGACGATTTAAAAATTAAAGACAATTTCAAGACATAAACACATAAAGTTTAAAGAGAATTTAAAAATGCACCTGTAGTAGGTGAAGATGGTCCACTATTAGTAATATGATTGTCAACAGAGACAAAATCACTCCCTCTCACACTCTTACTAGTGTCAGAGCTAGGATCTACTAGTGGAACTCACACTCTCGCTAGGCTATGTGATCTATCACAAGCCCGACCATGTATAAAAGATCCCCCCACACTCTGACGGCCTGTGATTGGGGGCGTATAGGATTTGGCTATGCATATTACATATAATTCATATTTAATACATGTAAACGAATCCAAAAAAAAAAATCTTGACTAAACTATTACATATAATACAATACTATTACGTATGATACATATAAACTAACCTAAGAACAAAAATGTTGACTTAGAAAGAATGTTGACAAGAAAACCATTTGTAAACTCAAGTAAAATTATCTAGCTTGAAGTCTTAAACTTTAGAGTCCATTTTTTTATAATTTATCAACAAAATTATTGAGTTTCATGTAAACAAAATCAAAAGAAGTGATAAAATCTACCTTCACACTTTTCACATTTCTAAATAATGCATTTTATTCATATGGCATAAAGATGTAAATAGATATGTAAAAATTTGAAATAATCAATTTTCAAAACTAATAAAATTTCATGCCAACCAAATACTCGAATAGGGCATTGTCTACGGAGGCCACAAATTTTTTCGGATGGAAATTTTTGGTCAGAATCCGGTGATTTTTTTTCTAAAAAATCCGACCTTGTGATGCAGGAGCATTAGAGCTTCCAAGTCATCAAGAGTTTTGAAGACAAAGCTCCAAACCAGGTTTCAACATGGAAAAATAATTTTATTTCCTTATTGTAAATAATTTTAATTTCTTTATTTCTAAAACAATTATGGATAAAGATAAGACAAAATAGATAAGATTTTATGGGAGAATCTACCTTGAAAATCATGAGAGATTCTAGGGATAGATTGAGTGATTTTAGAATTTAGAAAAATATGATTTATGAAGTGATTTATGGATGATTTATGGAGTGATTTTATAATTTAGGAAACCATATTGCATTTCTTAATTCTGTTTACTATAAGCCTATGGGAAATGAGAAGGAATGGCCAAATGAATATGAAATCAAGCAATAGAGAGTGAATAGAGAGAATGAATTCCTCTGAGCATATGTATGTACAAAGCTAGTTTAATGAATGAGAGTTCATACATAATATTTTGAATCTAAGGATTCAATGTGAAGTGTGATCTGATTATTTGATTTCAAAGAAAGCATGGAAACATGTTTTGTGATTGACATGCCAATCGAATCCAATAAACTTTGGATCATCGAATTAGCATAGAATTGTGGATTATTAGTTTTGTAACTGTTGGAAAGATATCATTGTTTGTTATTCTTAAGATTGCAAGTTTGTGGAAGTGAACATAGTAGGAAAAGTAAAATTTCCCTACATCAAGTGGTATCAGAGCAGGAGACCTAGAGACAGTAGAATATTTTTGCGCAACAGTATCGAGAAAAAATTAGAATGAGATTAAGGCAATGGTAGGTAAATTGATTTCGGGTTTTTTTTATAATTTATGGATGTTGATGACAGATAACAGTGATTGAGAAGGAGGATGTGGTGAGAATTCTTACAACTAGCGTAGATGCGATGGAGGACAAAGAATGACTGAAGAAACCTGAAGAGCAAGAAGTCCTCAAAAAATGTTCTAGAGGAGGGGACCAAGAATGCCAACACCTGAGCTCAAAGGAGAATCTTGGTGATGCGTGTGTAGAAAGAAAGAGGTCTGCTACTGCAGAGGTGATTTGTAAGTCATAGTGGGCAACAGGAAGCTCACAAAAGAAGAGGATGAAGATGATTATGGATAGTCATATGAAGAATTCAGAGGGAAGCCATAATAGTTTTCATGAGGAAGATGAGTGATGAAGAGTTTGAGAAACAATTCGTTGAGATAAAAGCATGGTTAAATATGCTTACAAAGTTTCTACAAAAGAATGAGGAGAACCAGAGGTATGGGTGGAACCTAAAGAAAAGGGTTGTCCTATTGAAAGATTATGGGCTAAGAAATAGAGATAGAAACTAAAACAAAATTTTAAGGAAGAACTCAAAGCTACTAAGTGTGAGGAGGAAATTCACATAGGTGAACCTAAGCAAGGAGAAATCCATGGAGAAGATAGTAATGTTGGTGGAGATTTGATGTTAATTGATACATCAAATGAGGCTAAACATATTTATGTTTTTCTTGATGGTTTTTTTAGGGTTGCAGGTGTTATTGGTTATGCACATCCCTTTTAAGTTGCCATGAAGAAAGAGGAATATAGAGGAGAACAAAAACTCAATTTTTTTTCTTAGCAAAGAGGAAGAACAATACTTAATGGGATGCTGGTAAGGAATGATGAGCCAAAGGAGAGACAAAGTTTAGTCCTCACACTGATTGTGTGCATGCATGTGTGGAAGAAGTGACTATCAATTTTCAAACGGATGTAAGTGGAACAGAAATCGAGGCTGAACAACTTGTAAAAGTTGTTGTGAATGAGGATGCAACAAAGTCAAAGGAGGAAGAGTTTGCTGGTAGCATGGAGACAGAGCTCGATCAGGAGATTGAAGTGAGATAGAGAGCTCAGAGAGAAACTTTACAAGCATGGAATGAGGCTCAAAGTATTCTTGGATGGTTGTATATTTTGGCTGGAATTTTTTCACTTGAAATAGTGAGCAGCAACATGGTGAAAATTATTGGTTTGCAACAAAGAAGACAAAACAAAATTATAGTGGAATTCAAGATGTTGTAGCAGCAATAGTACAACAACATGACAAAGTCGATGATCAACAACAAAATTATGTATGGGATCCAGGAGAACATAAAAAACAACAACTCATGGTCAGGAGACCATGAAAGTTTTTCTACCTTGGGAGTCTAATGCAGGAGCATTAGAGCTTCCAAGTCATTAAGCTTTTTGGAGACAAAGCTCCAAATTGGGTTTCAACATAGAAAAGGAATTTTATTTCATTATTGTAAATAATTTTAATGTATTTATTTATTCCTAAAACAACTATGGATAGAGATAAGACAAAATAGATAAGATTTTAATGTGAGAATATACCTTGAAAAGCATGAGAGATTCTAGGGATAGAAAAAATATGATTTATGGAGTGATTTTAGGATTTAGGAAAAGTTATTGCATTTCTTAATTCTACTTATTGTAAGCCCATGGGAAATGAGAAAGAATGGCCAAATGAATGTGAAATCAGGTCATAAAGAGTGAATAGAGAGAATGAATGCCTCTGAGCATATGCGTGTACATAGCTAGTTTAATGAATGGTAGTTCATGCATAATTGTGAATCTAAGAATTCTATGTGAAGTGTGATCTGATTATTTGATTTCAAAGAAAACATATAAACACATTTTTTGATTGACATATCAATCCAATCCAATAAATTTTGGACCATTGAATTAGCAAAAAATTGTGGATTATTAGTTTTGTGACTGCTGGAAAAGATATCATTGTTCGTTATTCTCAAGATTACAAGTTTGTGGAAGTGAACATAGCAAGAAAAGTAAAATTTTCCTACATCACCTTGGTACTATTTGAATCATGTTTTTTATGATGGGAATGGATTCAACACCATCAAAAACCTCTAGGGTACCCCAAATCTTGAAGTTTTACAACGGTAAGTCAAATTTTCAAAAATTTCTACCGAATTTCGTCAAAATTTTGCGAAACGTTCCACTATGTTCCAAGAAATTTGTGGCATCATTAGACTATGTGCTCCAATAGACTTTAATTTCTTATAACATTTGACTTCAACACATTACATGTACTAGGTGCAAGCACATGGAAACAATATTTTTGGTACAATGCACTACATAATGAAACAATATGGTACAAATTAGAAAAGAGTCAAAATGTTTGTATTCACTTTAAATGCATTTTTCATGTTGGATTTACTATATCTAAACTTGAACACAAACATAATGTTTTAAATAACTATACTATGTTAAATGTTATAGTTATAAATAATGTATATATATTATATATATATATAATATAATATATATATATATATAGATATATATATATAATATATATATATATATAAAATATAATATAATATATAATTATAATTGTGACGAGAGGCACTCTACAACTCACTATGGGGGAGATGTGTAGGTGTTAGATGTAATGTAAGAAATATTGTATGTGACCATATTTAAATTTAATTAATAAGCACATAAAAACTTAATGCTTACCATAAACTTACAATATAACAATATTCATAACCATGGATATTCATCGCATTTTATCATGGATATTATTAGCTTATAAGGCTTTGTAAATACCATGTCTTATCATGAATATGCCCAAAAACCATAACTCATTTCAAAATCAAAATATTTTATAATAACATTTTTTAAATTAAATCTAAAAGGAAAAAGGTATGGATTTATTTAATAAGTCATAAAAACGAAAAACCAAGTTAGGGTTCTTGAGAGCTTGGCGATGGAGGTGGCTAGGGTTTCAGAGCCTGGAAGCTGCGTGGAAACCCGCAAGGGCCACAGTTAGTCGTTTTGGTCATAGGGTTTTAGAACAGGTGCCGGCGCGGGGTCGAGGTTTGACTGGCAGCTGGAGGTTATACATCGCGACGGAGGAGTTTTGTTGTCTTTATCTGGATATACCACTTCATCGGTTTTATTACAGTTTGAACATTCGCAGCGGTTTTCGTTACTCCCAACAGAAACCGTGAAGGTCTTCGCATTTTGATCAGCAACTGCTACTTGGTAACTATGGTTAACCACGCAGATTTAGTCGACTTGGACCCAACTTTGGAGGATATTTTGTCCATGTGGGGGAAAGAAACAAACGCTCAGGCTGTGGAGCATTATTTTGGGGCATACGACCTGTCGAGGCTGGGAGAGATAAACCCGAACGATACCCCCCTGTTTCCTTTAGTGGGCAAGGATGCGAGCAATGTGGAACTACAGTCAAGCATAGTAGATGGCTCCAAGCATTGTGACAACGTTTCGTTTCCCCGTGGAGTAGCAGAAGAAGGTCTTCCCGTGAACACACAAGGTAAAAAATCCATCCCGCGTTTTCAGTTGTCTAAGGGTTTTGAAGACCTTCAAAATCTAGGGCTCGCAGTTAGTAACAGTCCTGTAAGGATATCTGAGGGGCTTCCCCCGATAACAAGGGTTTCGTTGCCAAGGGAGCCCCAAACCTTAGAAGGGCCGTTTGATCAGGGCCCCGGAGAACTACCAGCCGAGGTGCGGGAAACTTCAGATGGACCGGCAAAGGGCCAGTCCTCCTCTGGGAACGTGGAAGCAGTCTTGGTGAACCAGAATACGCCTCAGCAGGAGATAACAACGAATGGGGGCATTTCGCTGACAAACTCAGAAAGGATCGCAGGCCGTAAAGGAAATGGTACACAGGAGGAAGAACTAGGATTCAAAGGGGCGAAGAGGAAGTCTCAAAGACCCATTGGATCTCAGGAGCTAGAGGGCAACTTAGTCCTAGGAATGGAAGTGTTGATTGAAGAAGCCCTAGCAGTCGCAGAATGTACATTGGTGGGTAGAGCTCGCGGTAAGAAATTTTCCTCTGAATTTCTGCAAGTGTGGGGAGAATCCTGATTTGTTTCGGATAGACTGCTTCAGTTTGAAGCTCAAATTCTAGGGAAGGGATGGTTTAAGCTATGTTTTGTAAATCAAGCTTCGGCAGAATGGGTCTTTCAACGCAACTGGCATATAGGGAACATCCCCATTCTGCTAAAGAAATGGACACCCATGTTTGATGCATTCAAGGAGAGAATTGACGAATTTCCTGTATGGATTCGTGTTCCGGGTTTGCCTTCCTTCCTGTGGACGGAGGAAGTGTTTAAAACCATTGGCAATAGATTGGGAGTATTCCTGGAGGTAGATATGTCATTCCTGCACACAAAGGACCGAACCATAGCACGTATTCTGGCCACCCTTAACCCGAGCAGAGGCTTGGCAAAAACGATTAATCTTCAATACAAGGATTACATTTTTGAGCAGATTTTAGATTATGAATATCTACCGTTCCGATGCCATCTCTGTCATGAGTATGGGCATTTGGCTAAAGGTTGCCCACTGATGCGAAGGAGGCGACACCTCCGGCGTGCTTCAGTGAACAGAGGAATTGTCCAAGACCCTGAGCAGCTACCCATGGAGAACGAAATTCCGGAGGCACGTGGGGTAGCGGATATGGAGGAAGAGGAAACTATTAATGTCCCAGTGGATGCAACTGTTCCGAATCAAGAGGAAAATTAGGAAGATACAAATGTTTCAACAGCGCAAGTGGAGGAACCGGCCAGAGATTCAGTGACCGCGGAGGAACATGTCAAGACAGTCCCGGCAATTCAAGATCATTGTGAAGACGAAGAAAAGGGTATGTCAAGGACCTTTCCTTCTACTCATTTATTGCCTGAACATGTATCTGTTTCCTCGCATGCTACATCACATACCTGTAAAACATATGAACACAATGTTGATGAATTCATGGAAAACGAGTCTGTTTTGCAACATATCTGTAATGTACACGAACAAAATGTTGATGAAACTATGGAAAATAACTTTGTATCCCCTTCCATAGATATTATTGCTGACGCTTTACCAGCTTTGGATATTAATCGTGAAGACCACTGGCCCCCCCTTGCACTTTCAGCCTCTAGATCTCCTTGCCCCTATAATTTGAGATCTTTGGGAGGGAAAATTAGTGACCCAGGGACTGTAGGCGGATTGGGACAAACCTCTGTTCAGAGTTGCCCCAAAAATAAGCGAGGTAGGAAGTCGGATATGTCCAAAGCAAAGATTAAAGCCAAGCTTGACGTTGCAGATGGCAAACAATACTCACTTCCGGGGGTTCTTAGAGCAGCCCATCCCCCTGCGAATGTAATAAAATGATCTTGACATCCTGGAATTGTAGAGGTTTGGCCAGCAAACCTAAAAAACTGGCATTAAAAGAATGGATAACCAATTCCAATCTAGACGTTATTTTCTTGCAAGAAACTTTGGGGAAGGCAGTAGAGATTGAGGCCACTCTAAAATCCCTTTTACCAGGTTGGATTTTTACTGCTGTTGATTCTTCTGGTCACTCAGGTGGTATAGCCATTGGAATCAAAGAAGGCCGGATTAAAATTTTAAATCAATGGGCTATGAAAACTGTAATGGGAATGGAAGTTTCCTCCCCAGACTTCTCCTTCCCAATTACCTTGGTAAATGTCTATGGGCCCTGTCAGGAAAGGGAGTCTTTTTGGGAAAATCTGATGATGAAATCGGTGATGAAGAACCCTTTCCTGCTCCTGGGTGGTGACTTAAATTTCTCCATAGGCAGAGCTGAAGCTTGGGGGCCAACTGCTAGAGAAGACCCTCTCTCAGATTTCTTCCTTAACCTCTTATCGGATAACAACTTCACTGATCCCTCTCCGATAAAAATAAAGCCATCTTGGAGAAATCGAAGAACGGGTGAAGATCGAATTGCCAAGAGACTTGATCGATTTCTGATAGCTGATCCCCTGCTAGCAAAAATTCCCTTAATCAAACAATGGGTTGAGGTAAGAGGAAACTCGGACCATTTTCCTGTTTTTCTAGACCTCTTCCTCCCTCCCTCCAAGCCTCCAGCCCCTTTCAAGTTCAATCCTGCTTGGCTTCAGGACCCTTCTTTCTGCAATCTGTTTAATACTACTTGGAGTCACCCTGCATCTAATTCTGAGGAGGATAGGAGTTTTTTGTTCATGGAGAATCTTAAAAACCTGAAGAAAGCCACAATCTCCTAGGCAAAAGAAAGAAAGATGAAGCAAAATGAGGAGCTGGGAACAATTAGGGAGGAACTGAAGCAGTTGGAAAGTATGGAAGTAGATGGATATTCATCCCAGTCTACAAAAGACAGAATTCTCCATTTGGAGAAGCAACAAAACAAAATCCTACTGGATAAGGAAGAGGAATGGAGGATAAAAAGCAGGGCAGTTTGGATAAAGTCGGGGGATGAGAATACTAAGTTTTTTCATAACTTTGCTAAAGGCAGGAAAGCTGTAAATACAATATGGCGACTTAAAAACAATGAAGGGAGGATGGTCAATTCCTTTCCAGAGCTCTCTAGGTTGGGGAAAAATCATTTTCAAAATATTTTCTCTGATTCTGGGGAGGTTACAATTGCAGAAGTCCTCCAAACGGCGCAAAGTTTTCCCAGGTTCATTGAGGGAGATGAAAATGAAAATCTGTCTTCCCCGGTATCAAAGGAGGAGGTTGAAGCAGCTATGAAGCTCATGGGTAAAGATAAGAGCCCAGGCCCTGATGGATGGACAATTGAGCTGTTTCTCCATTTTTTTGATCAATTGGGAACAGAAATAACTGAAGTAGTCGAAGAGTCGAGACAGAAAGGAGCAGTCTATAGACCCTTCAACTCGACTTTTATAGCTCTTATCCCGAAGAAGGATGATCCGGAAAGTTTCGAAGACTTCAGGCCAATATCCTTGTGCAACTGCATTTACAAGATTATTGCTAAGGTTATTGCTCTCAGAATAGCTCCTTTTCTATCTCAAAACATATCGATGGAACAATTTGGTTTCCTGGAAGGAAGACAAATTCATGAAGCCATTGGAGTAGCCCAGGAGGTTATTCACAGTATCAAGATGAAGAAAAAGAAGGGAGCTGTGCTCAAAATTGATTTATCCAAAGCATATGACCGGATCAGTTGGCTCTATTTGCGGATGCTGCTCACACACCTCGGCTTCAACTATTCCTTTGTAAGCTGGATCATGGGGTGCATCACAAATGTCAGCTTTGCAGTCCTGGTTAATGGTGCTGCCCCCCCCTTCTTCAACAGTCAAAGGGGACTAAGGCAAGGATGCCCTTTATCACCCCTACTGTTCCTACTTGTGGCAGAAGGCCTAAGCAGACTAATTCACAAAGCCAGAAGGACGGAGAAGGTAAAGGGTATCGAGGTAGCAATCAATCTCTTCATCACACACCTCCTTTTTGTTGATTTTCTCTAATGGTTCCCCTGATGAACTAAAGGAATTGAAAGGCATTTTTGATATTTTTCTTAAAGCTACTGGAATGCAGATTAACTCAGGTAAGTCCCAAGATTGTGTGGCAGAATTTGAAAGAAGGGAAAGGAACTGTCTGGCTACATTATTTCATTTCCCTATACAGCCCCTGGATACTCCTTTCAAATATTTAGGATTCTGGTTAAAACCTGTTGGTTACAAAAAAGAGGATTGGAACTGGCTCATAGCCAAAATAGAAGCTAGAATATCACACTGGAGCTACAGGTGGCTATCCAGAGCTGGGAGGCTGACACTTATCAAATCAGTTCTTCTTGCTATTCCGGTGTACTGGGCTGCCCTGACATGGATTCCCAAAGGAGTGATGGAGAAAATCCGGAAAATCTGCAGTAGATTTCTATGGGCTGGCACAAAGGAGTCCTCAGTGTTGCCTTGGGTAGCTTGGGACAAAGTGGCCAGACCAAAAGAATGGGGAGGATGGGGCATTAAAAGACTTCCAGAATTCAGCCTTTCTTTAGCTGCTAAATCCGGATGGAGGTTAATAACTATGGAAAACTTATGGACAAGAGTAGTAAAAAGGAAATACATTGACCCCATCCCTTTGGAGGATTGGATTCGGAGCCAAAACAAGAAGAAAAAATACGTTTCTACCATTTGGAAGGCCACGGTGGAAGCCTTCTCCGTGATTGAACAAGGCTTAGCTTGGAAAGTTGGTGATGGTAGACATATCAGGATTGGCAGAGATCCATGGGTTGGATGCAATGAAGATTTTGCTTTATCACCTGGACTGCTCAGACATCTGGACAATAAAGGTATTACAACACTAAATCAGGTGGAGAAGGTTGGACAGTCTACATGGGGTCAGGCTTGGAAGGATGATGTCGATTTGGGAATTCATGTAAGGTGGAAGGCTGAATGGGAGGTTTTCATAAAGGAACTTCAACGTTCAAATGTCAGGATAAAAGATGAACCTGAGTGTTTGATTTGGGCCCAAAGTAAATCAGGGGATTACTCGCCTAAAGATGGTTATTTATTCTTGATGGGAAAGAAAGGTTGGGGCATTCCGGATTGGTGGGCCAAAGCCTTGTGGAAACTCAAAAGTCCTGCGAAGGCTAAACTTTTTATATGGTGTATCTTAAAAAGGAAGGCTCCAATTTGGGAAATTCTACAGGCTAGATACTTAGCTGGGCCAGGTAGATGTACACTGTGCAAGTCTGATGATGAATCCATAAACCACCTTTTCATCACTTGTGCCTTCACTAGACAGATCTGGGGGGAGGTCACTGCGCTGCTTAAGATAAAGGCAATTTGGGGTCATGATTCTTTGGAGTCAGCTTGGAGAAAATGGTGGCAAGACTCCCCGGAAGGAAACCTGAGAAACCTGCCTCTCATATTCTGTTGGGGAATATGGCTTGCCAGGAATAAAAGCATTTTTCAAGACAAGGATACTCCCACTTTCGTCACTGCCACTAACATAGCAGCCATATACTCTGCTTTACCGCCTCCTGAGCAAAAGGATCCTAAGCAAAAACAAAACCAAATCATCATCCAGGAAGGCATCCCTTGTGGCTATTTTGATGGGGCTTCACAAAATAACAGGGCTGGAGCAGGACTATGCATACAGATCAGTTGGGAACACACTCTAAAAGCTTCTGTTGGACTTGGTTATGGCACTAATAACTATGCAGAATTATCAGCTCTTCGTTACCTTTTATGCTGGCTTCTTCACAGAAACATCAACATGATTCAGAATTTTGGGGACTCTCTAAATGTTATAAATTGGGTCAATTAAAAAGCATATTGTCATAATCAGATATTGAGGAATCTTGTGGAAGAAATTTTCTTATTAAAGGCATCTTTTAATCCTTTTTCTATCTGCCACATTTACAGGGACAAGAATGAGGAAGCAAACCAGCTATCTAAAGCTGGTGTACAACAGGATATGGGCAACTGGAACATAGAAGAGATCAGACAGGGGCATTCAGTCAGATCAAATATGCCCCCTTATGCACAGATTTTTTGATTTTCTGTCCTACAACTCTTTTTTGACAGTAGTTTTGCAACGACATTTTATAGCATATGTATATTTGGGTACTTTCCAGCATGTTTATATAGTTCTTGTTTACAGTAAAAAAAAAAAAAAAAAAAACTCAGTATACAGTCTCTTTTATCTCCCTTTTTTTTGGATATGACAATGGATATAAGACATATATATTATTTTGTATTATGGGGTTGTTTTCCTTCTGTTGAAGGAGACCCAAAGTTTTGTTTTTCGCATATGTGCTACATGGTTGTATCAGCACCTTCATGGGGAGGTGGTTTGTACAGGTTTTGTGTCCAACAGAACAGCAGAACAGCTCCTTAAATGTTGAGCAGAACAGCAGACTCATGAGCCAGCTTTGTCGGCATATGATACAATCGCTTGTAATACTTTTTATTGCTCTTAATAAAAAGTTCTGACTTTTTCCCCGGAAAAACTATTACATTTTCTCCTATTCATAATAAAATCAAATAAGTACTGGAGCTATCTTTTTACTGTAACAAAAACTATCTTTTATCCTCAACAAAACTGCATCGCTCATACCCGTATCCTCAGATGTTTCCCTCGGTTTTCTTTTGACCATCCTCTTCCTTTGTGCCCATGTTGCTCTTCTCAATCAGCTGCTGAATTCATCCAGTTTCTTGTCCTGCATCATCATTGTACTCTGAATGTTTTTCAGCTCTCTTCTCAGGTTAGGAATTCCCTGAGATAGCTCAACCATTTCTACAGCCACTTGCTCCATGGCTTTAGCCAACAATCTCTTCATCACCCAATAAACATGTAATGCCTGTTTATACAATGTCATACGCCCTCTCGTGTTTCCTAGATCAGGAAGTAAATATTCCCAATCGTCCATCTCTGAGCCTGATTGAGCCTGGGTTGGTTCCTCCTCCAGGTGCTGGGTGATTCTTCTAATATCTTTATTTGTATTTTCACAGTATGCTTGCTCAGCATACTGTATCCTCTTCTCCAGAGATCTTCGATACTTCCTGGCTGTGGACGCCTCCTGTCTCCCCCCCGGTCGCCCTCTTCCTCTGCCATAGCGTCCTCGCCCCTTACCTGATCTTCCTCTCCCCCTGTAGCCACCTCCACGTCCCCGGCCCTTAACGCCCGAGGTGCTGCCAAGTTCACCCTCATCATCCTGCCTTGCCTTTCACCTATCACCCTGCTTTCCTCCTTCCGGTTCTTCATCTTCTGCTACTCCCTCTTCTTTCCGGGCCTTCTTTTTCTACTGCTCAGGTCCTTCCGGGTCAGATTCGAACATCTCTACTTCGTCTTCCGATTCCGTCTGGACTGTCTGATAACGTAATTCATCGTCGCCTTCCACAGGTTCCTTCCCTTTCTTCCCCGGGCTGCGACGACCTCCAGTCTCCTCCTCCGCATCCACGCACATTCTTCTCTTGGTCGCCATCTGAGTTCTTCCCTCCGTGCTATCTGTCTCCTCTCTCTGTTCTCTCTGCTCTCCTCTGTTTCCGTCTGATTTCTTTACCGTTCTTCCCCTTGCCTCGCTCTCTGAGATATCATTTATCTCTTGCCGCACCTCAGTTTGCTTACCTTCCTCGTTATCATTCTTCCGCGACTGATCCTCATTACCCCTCGCTCGTTCCTCCTGCCACCTGCCTCTCACATGATATCCCACCTCTCCTCGCCTCCCTTCTGCACCATCGTACCTCCATTCGTTTTCCTCTGTCTTAATTCCATCACCTCCAATCTTCATTACTACCTCGCTGCCCTTTCTCGGGATGATATCCTTGCCTCGACTCATCCTGTTAACCGCCATCATTACCCTTACCTCCTTTTCCTTGTCATCACTCCTCCCCTGCCCTGTTCTTATTACTTGATTTGCCATCCTTCTCACCCCGATTGGGGGAATTATATTTATATATTTAACTTTTAACTTAACAACCTAATATTATAATTGTAATATATATAATCATATATATATATATATATATATATATATATAATTATACAATAGTTTAATTAATAAATGAATTACCTTTTTAAATTATCTATTTGTTTATATATTTTTATCCTAACTTATGATATATATATATTATATATATAACTTTTCAACTAACCAATAAAATTATTACAATGAAACTTTTCGTCACTTACAACCTAATATTATTTATTTATATATATATATATATATATATATATATATATAATATATATATATATATATGAATGATATTAATAAAATTATTAATAATTTAAATAACAATAACTATTTTTTTAAACTAACCATAAATTATTTATTTATTTTTCATTATCCTAAGTTTATTTAATAACTTATATTATATATTATATATATATAATATATATATATATACTATATATAAATTATTAATAAATAAATATACTAACCATAAAAAGTAATTTATTTATTTATATATTTACCTAATTTGAATTATTTCCAGAAATAATATAAATAATAATATTATGAAAATAATTTGACATGGGTCCTAAGGTCAGAATTAGCCATTAATCAATTTAGCCGTTGGACTCTTTGCTCAAACTATTTAACTGCTAAGCTGGATCTGTTTCTTCAACTTGTCCTGACGATGAACCACACTGGTTGGTTCGAAACGCGTCGACAAATGTCTATCTACATGTGATTTACGCCAAAGTTATTCTTTCAACTATTATGGATCACAGAAGCCTCAATTCAACTATTGATTCCCTGCATGGTAAAGCTATTGCTTCTAAGGTGCATCGATTTGAACGAGCACGCTTGTAGGTCTCGAAGTTGAAGTCTGATCTAGATTTTTTGAAAAGATGCAGAGATTCAGCAGTTATCCCGGTCTTCGCTTAGATCAGCCATCACCTCCACACTCCTTCTAACCATGGGGTGTTCGTAAAAGCCAGTCTTGCGCTTTTGAGATCTGAGATTAATAGGGTCAGAAGAGAACTCTGCCGAATCTCTCAGGGTCTTCTGGGTTTGCACTTGGAACTTTTGAACTTGATCTCCCCCTCTCTGTGGTCCAGAATTGATGCATGCTCTGCATTAAAATCGTTGCGTTTAGTGGAGATCATGGGACAAAAACAAGCTGCAAAGTTTCAGATTTTAGCTTAGAAATCTGCGGGATTTGGATGGGTGAATGATGTTTCCCTAAGCCGCGTTTCTGCTTCTCAAATATTGGCCCTTCGGTCATGGGTGTCTTCCATTCCTTCGAATGGATCTTTCTCCTCGGCGCTGGCAAGTCAGGAGATCCCTGAGGAGGATTCTGCTGTACCTACGCAGGAGATCTCAGAGGAACCTGCCCTTTCTTTGAGGCAACCTGCTCCATACAGCTCGGGTTGCTCTCCTTCAGTTTGCAGAAGGGGGCCTGTCCCAGCATCGATGGCTGTTGCTGAGCTTTCAGATGGTAGTTGTGTGCCCCCGGTTTCTCCTGGTAACCTACGATTTGGCTCGGTGGAGCTTCTTCATGAGGCAA
This sequence comes from Pinus taeda, assembly GCA_000404065.3. Classification (NCBI taxonomy): domain Eukaryota; kingdom Viridiplantae; phylum Streptophyta; class Pinopsida; order Pinales; family Pinaceae; genus Pinus; species Pinus taeda. Next base: position 22,577 of record APFE030270150.1, read on the forward strand.
GTTTGAATGCATTGGCGGCAAACAGGAAATCTTTTCCTCGGTTAGCAGCTCCCTCGTGTTCCCCATTGCAGCATGAACACCGTGGTGATTCGACTGACCTGCGAGATTGTCCACTGCAAAAACAAACCCATAGGTCTCCATTTCATCATATGTGTGATTGTTCGAAGGTCGGTTTACAGGACTGCGCTGACAAGGGAGGAGGATGGGCTGTATCTGCGTCGTGGATCAATGTCCGCCTCAGGTTTCCTCGTGGAGTGGACCGGCTGGTCCATCTATTGTCGACGGTCCAAGTCGACCGTGTCGCAGTAAGTATTATGATAGTAATAGGGACGGTGTTAGCAATAGGTCCGTTTCTTTTAATTTGAATAATGTTCGGTTTTGCAGCAGGTATAATAATTATAATAACGTTATTTTTAATAATAAAAACAAAAATTTATATTATCCAATAATAACAAATAAGAATAAAAAATATTATTATAATAATAACATTAATACGCATAACATTATTATTGATAATAAGAATCTATATAATTCTAATAATTTTCTTAATAATGAGAATAATATTAATACAGAAACATTATTATTAATAATAAAAATTGTTATGAATTCTAATAATAGTCTTAATAACAATAATAATATTGATAATAATGAGGGTATTAATATTATTTCGGAGAATAATTTTTCTAATAATAATAATGATAATTATAATAATAATCATAACATTTCATGTAATATTAATAATAATATTTTATATCACAATGAAACAGAATCTTTGAGCAATAATAATGATGGTAACCAGTGTAATAAGGTTTTGAATGTGGACCAGGTTATTTCCCACAATTCGAAGGTCGTTAATATTTCCTGCTTTTCTTTTTCTCCGTTGGTTTTCAATGTTTTAGGCAAAGGTCTAAACTTCACCCTTGCTCCTAGAAAAATCCCAGTGGAGGACATTATTTGTGGCGTGGAATACGAGATTAGAGATCTTCCGGATAATATCAAGTACACTATTCAACAGGATTGTGCTGTTGTCCTTAGAAAGGCTAACCCCCTCGGAAGAACCTCAACAATGAGGAATTCTCTGCCCTAAAATCCTTAAATTAGAACAAAGATATTGTCGTTCTGAAGGTGGACAAAGGAGGAGCTACGGTCATCCTTAACAAGGATGATTATCGGAGGAAGATGCTAGATCATCTCCACAATAGTGGTAGTTATAAAAAACTGCCTAAGAACCCTCTGAAGAAGATTTCTAGGACAGTGGATCTAGCCATCAAATCTAATAACTTAGTGAGTTCCCTGTGCCACAAGCTCATTGAAAGCAGTCCCATTTCTCCTAGGATCTATGGGTTACCAAAGATTCACAAGGAAGGGGCCCCTGTGAGGCCTATCGTTAACACCATTGGCGGCCCAACCTATTTTTTGGCTAAGTTCCTTCCCCTTAAACTTAAGCCCCTGGTTGGTCGCACTGAGTCCTTTGTGAAAGACTCTGCATCCTTCATTAAGGATATTAAGCTTCGCCCCGAGGACATTCTCGTCCGCTTTGATGTGGTCTCCCTTTATACTTGCATCCCTATAAGGGAGGCCTTGGAAGTGATCTATCGCCTAACAGATCCCGATACCGCGCATCTGGTGTAGATCTGTCTCACTTCCACGTTCTTCTGTTTCGAAGGTGAGTTCTTTGAACAGACTTGTGGTGTTGCCATGGGTTCCCCTCTTTCCCCTATTGTTGCGAATCTTTTTATGGAAGATTTCGAAGCCAAAGCTTTATCCTTAGCTCGTCTTCTTCCCAAGATTTGGAAAAGGTATGTGGATGACACTAATGTCATATGGCCCCATGGCCCTGAGGAGCTGGATCGTTTCTTTAATCACCTCAACAGCCGATCCTCTACCATTAAGTTCACCATGGAAAAAGAGGTCAATGGTTGCCTCCCTTTCCTGGATATTCTTATATCTCGGAATAAGGATGTCTATCTCTCCCACTCTGTGTTCCGAAAGAAAACGCATACTGAGCAGTATCTTGATGCCGACTCCCATGATTTCCCTACTCAGAAGTTGGGTGTTCTTAACACCCTCGCTACTCGTGCCCTTAGGATCTCTAATTGTGAGAGCTTTGATAAGGAGAGATCCTATCTCCTTAATGTCTTTGTGGATAATGGATATAGTAGGCACCTAGGTCAGAAGGCTTTCCGTAAAGCCTCTAAAAATGTGTTAATCAAGAAAGAGCCAAAAGAGCGCCGTCTAGGTGTCCATCTTCCCTATGTCCAAGGTACCACAGACAAGATTGCTCAGATCCTTAAAAGGTATGATATTCCCTCAACCTTTAGGCCCCTCAACACCATTCACAATTCCCTCTGATCGGTGAAAGATCCCGTTAACCCTAAGGACATGAAGGGTGTCTACTTGATCCCTTGTTCATGTGGGACCCCCTATATTGGGGAAACAGGGCGCTCCATCCATCAAAGGATCTGCGAACATGTGGCCGACCTAAGACATGGGAGATCCAAGTCTTCAGCTTTAGCAGAGCATGTGGAAAAAACCAAGCATCATGTGTGTATTGAGGAGGCCAAGGTTGTTGCCAAAGTTGCTCAGTTCCATCATCGTAAATTTAGGGAAGCTATTGAGATTGAAAAGAGGCCGAACAATCTCAATAGAGATGATGGCTGGAAAATCAGTAGGTGTTGGATTCCAGCACTCTCTTCTTAGTCAGTTTTTCTGCCCCCTCCTCATTTTTTGAGCTCTTATTATATATATAATTATTATTATTATTATTATTATTATCATTATTATTT
>APFE030270157.1:0-11473 GCA_000404065.3 Pinus taeda
AAAGTCCTAGAGTCTAATTAACTTTGTAAAAACACCTAGAGGCTTGCATGCCTTAATGGAAAGTACTCTTGCCAATGAACAATGGGAGCACATTAATATCCCTTGTTCGTTGGATCTTGTAAGTGACTCGACCACGACAAATTTATTTGTACCTACAAAGATGTGTTAGGCATCCTGACTCCCATTGGAAACAATGGTGGGAGCTCTTGTGTTGGCTAGGGGCATTCATTAATGGCCACTAAGTCAACAACTTCTTGCTATGTTTGACACCGACACATTTATTCACATAGTACGATTTGTGCCATCGAGCGTTGAAGACTTGAAGACCCATATTTTGTAGCAGATGAAGCAGATTTCCTTTCATTGTTTTTCTGTTTGTCATGAATTGAGGACAGGTCAATAAATAAGGCTGGGGGGAATGTAACTTCTATATTTTGTATAACTTCCAAGCCTTATACATTTTCAACCATATTCAGCAGACTCATCAGATTCATTAGACTATCCAACAAAAGATCCAGCAATAGATAGATACGACAATACAAATCCATCTTTCATCCACAACTTGCAGAAGAAGCTTCAGATTAGAATTGCAGTAGCTGAACATGCATGATTCATCCACTTCTGTAGGTAATTAAGATATGATGTTTTCTAACCTTTAATCTTGAAATTCTTTTTAGATGCTAAAATGATGATATTTGGAAAATATTCCACTATTTCACTATTCCCTTTCTCATTTAAAATTGCCAAAAACCATCAGTGGGGGAGGGGGGAATTTCACACTCCATTTTTTTTTCCCTCATTCATATTTCATCTTAACCCACATAATCTTCCCACAATAAAAACTACTACAAAATGATGAGCATATTAAATGACTTATTAAAATGATTGATCTCAACAAAGTAAATAATGATTGTAAACACAAGAACCAATCATTAAAAAGAGATCTCAACAAAGTAAATAATGATTTTAACACAAGAACCAATCATTAGAATATGTAAATTCTTCGCAAACAAATACAAGTTATCCAAATATGTGCAAAGTTAAAAGGAAGTCCATGATTGAAAGATGTTTTTTACACAAGAACCAAACATCTTGTAAAAGGAAGCTCATCTAAGAATCAAATCAAATAAGTCATTGTAGTAGCTTGCATGAGGACATGCAAGAGCTTCAGTTGGGGAGTATGTTGGGCTCCAAAAATGTCATACAAATATCACTCATTACAATACATTTTTCACCTATGCTTCCATTATACCACTCACTATTCACTACCTTGTCACTCCATTTTCCCTATTATTCACCATTAATGGGTCTCATTTATATTTTCCAAATACTATTTATTTTTAATCATTTTTGAGAGAAATTCTTGATTAAATATTAGAAAATAACATATTTTACTTTATATATGGAAAGCGGGTTATTTTTGTGACATGTGTAGGTGCCAAGGAAGCTTCCGAGACACCTTTTTGTGGCCTTGAAGGATCAAATTCGAATTTGAGAAGATAAACCTCAAGGAGAAGATGATGATGTCATGGAGAAGATCAAGGAAAAAAGGGGGTTATGTGTCTAGATGATTGAGAGATGTATGGAACTAAAAGAGAGATTACTGGATGATCATTATGATTTTGTTACTCATCCCATTGTATAAATAGGAGTACAATCTCCTCCATTTGTAATCTTAAAAGTTGGTTTGTACATCATGATGGAGATTTTGAAATAAAGAATCATAGTTTGATTTTGTTACTTCTACATTTGAGTCCCCTTTGAAGTTGTGTGCTTGTGGAGTTATGGAGGGCCCCCATGGCCTCACTTGCATGCTTATTTTAGGTATAATTTAATTTATGTTTTTATTTCATTTCAGATTTTAATTTCTTGTTAGATATTCTAATTGTTGGAAGAAAACTTAAAATTCATGTGTTCTTGTAAGGGAACCATAAGATCTCCGACAAATTAGGAATCTCTCTAGTTTGTTTGTTTTATTTCATTTCAGCTTTTAAGTTCTTGTTAGATATTCTAATTGTTGGAAGAAATCTTAAAATTCATGTGTTCTTGTAAGGGAACCTTAAGATCTCCAACAAATTAGGAATCTTTCTAGACCTATGGGTGGCACTTCTACGTTTACCTTCCCGGGTTGACATTAAATTAAACTCTAATTTGCATCCACATTTTAGACTCAACACCATGGTCGAACATAGTGAAATGATTGCTAGCCATAATGACACTATGGTCGTTCATGGTCACCCATCATCAACCATAATTACACAATGGTAAACTATAGTAGAACGATGGTTAACTGTAATCAATCCATGGTCAAGCGTAGTCAACTATAGTAAAGTAAAGTCAACCATAGTCTAGTAAAGTTATCCATAGGCATCCACTGATAACCATGGACAACATAGTCAAAAAATGGTCAACCAATTTCAACCACAATCAACCATAGCTAACCATAGTCAAACCATTTTGAACCAAGGGCAACCGTTTACAACCATATTGAAACCATGGTTAAACATCATCAAAATGGTCACAATAATGAAACCATGTCTAAGCATCATTAAAGTGCATAGTAAAACCATGGTCAATAGTAGACAAACTATAGTAAAACTATCCTCAATGATAGTAAACCATATTCAAATAATGGTTAACAATATTCAATCATTGTCAACCATGGTTAAACATAGTTAATCATAGTCAAACATAGTTAATCATAGTCAAACATAGTAAAACCATGGTTAGCCATCATCAACCATTTCTAAGCTATTGTCAACTATAGTCCAAGAATTGTTAACCCTACTAAAAACATGGTTTACCATGGTCAAACTACGGTCATCCAAAGTCAAACCATGGTAAACAATGGAAAACTAGTCACCTATAGTCAACGAGACAAGAATGGAAATCCATGGACAACCATGGATGGCATAGTTAAATAATGGTTAATTTTAGTCAACCATGGAAAAATATAGTCAATCCATTGTAAACCCTAATTAATCCATATCCAAACCATGGTCAACTATAGTTAAACCATTATCAAGAATGCGAAAAAATAGTCAAACCATCATCATCCATATTTAGCCATAGTTAATCATGGCCAATAATATTCAAACCATGGTCGACCATCATTAACCATAGTTAAGACATGTTCAAGCATAATCAAGTAATGGTCAAGCATTGTCAAACCATTGTCACCCATAGTCAGCCATGGACATCCATGGACAACATAGTTAAACAAAAAACGAATGATAAACATCATCCCAATAATACTTTAATATTATAATTTGGAATGTTCACAATATAACTTTAATAACACTAATATTGTTTTCAATGTGATAAACAATAAACGACATCATCACAATATGTTGAAAATAAATTATGTTGCAATATGACGAACAAAAAACATCATCGCAATGTCACTAGTAACAATTGTCATCAACACATCATTAATATCAAACAATGTCACAATGTGATGAAGAGTAAATATTGTCACAACCTGAAAAACAACAAATGTTGTTACAATGTGACAAACATCAAACATTATCACAAGATAGCAAAAAATATCATAATAATAAACATCATCAGAATATGATAAGCAACAAATGATGATGTAATGTGATAAATAATAAATAATATCATGAAGAATAAACATCATCATAATGTGATGGCCAATGAATAACATAATAATGCGATGAATAATAAAATGTATCGCAATAAAAGATGGTGCAATGTTATGAACAAAAAACGTCATCGCAGTGTGATAAATAATAACCATTTTCTAGTCAAACGATGGTCCATTATGGTGAAAACATGGTTAACCATTATCAATGATCATCGTAATGGTAACTACAATCAAACTATGGTGAACCATAAAGAAACTATGGTAAACCACATGTTGGGTACACGAATTAACATCCTTTTTACCATCGTTTCCTCACAATTAGAACCATTTTCACCCTTATAATTGCATTTTTTACTCTATCAACTACCATTTTGACCATTATACACTATTCCTACAATTCACATTAATTTAGGCAATTTGATTGTATATTGACTTGAGGTTAACTATGTTGGGTAAATTTACTAATGAAATTAATGGGGTTGTTTTAGCATGACCTGGATCTCTATGATGTTTCTAGTTACATTCAATGTTGTTTCTTTGAGTTTACTACTGTTGAGCCTCTAAAATAGGTTATTTGAATGCCCTGTTATGATGTTGACACTGTGTTTCACAATACTTTGTTTTCTTGATGACATCATGGGGATTCAACATAGCATATGCTATTTTCTCTGATCCATAATTTGTCGTGGATATTCTATTGGAATGTTCATCACAATAGATATGATAAAACTATATTTAAAAGTATGAATTCTACACTAATAGGATTTTATTTCTGTTTAGATTTATGGATATGTATGTTACTATTAATTGTGTATTCATGGAGATTAAAATTATGTAGAAAATAGAAAAGAGTGAAATACAAACTTGCAAACCATGATTTGACACAAGATATGAACTGGGAAACTCTTTTTGGAGAAAACCCAGTTGGAAGGTGAGGCCTCTCTGCTTTCTTTCTCTAAAGAGAAAATGGATATAAGTACAAATAAGTATGGCATGTTCCCCTAGGCTACTACAGTGCACAAATAATCTCTATGTGTTCTATATCCTATCTGTCTCAGCTATTTTTACTCATATATGGAACAAATTCATTCAAAATAATCAAACCCCTTTTCCTGATAGTGGCTAAGTTAAAACCCAACCTAAAAGCCTACTAGTGGTTAGGTTTGACTTCCTCAACTCTTAACTAGAGTTATAATATCGACCATTTTAAAGTTTTCTTCATCATAATCACATGGATAGTCCCCTTTACATGAATAATGGGTGCCAACATGGCATCCTCTGAAATTATGATAGTTAAATAAAAAAGGTTAACATTTGAGTGGCCTAAATTTTTAATATAGACCACCATTAATGTGATTCTTGCATCGTTGGAAGGGTCTCTATATGTACAATATGAAAAATATGTGAGGTATTAAATTTGAAAATTCTTACCCCAAAAAAAATTCATTTGATGCCTCAAATGCTCCTAGAAGGTTTCAGACCCTAATTTTCCAAACTGGGTCTAGTCGGTGAAATGGTCATGTGAGTTGATTCCTCCAGTTTTTCCACTATGAAAGAATCAATTGAATGAAAATTAATATAATTATCCAATCCAGATCACAACTTCCCATTTTGGGAGGATTTTTTTCCAAAATGATTCTACTAGATGATTTGAGGAAAATGTTCATCTACTCTCTCTCAAGTGTACCATTTAGCTTTTCCTAGAAGATGTCCCTTCATCTCAATGTACGAAAGGTCATGATATCATTGTCTTGTAGCTCTTGAACTCTTCAAAACATGGTGTGTTTTTCAACTATTCTTGAGAATTTGGTGCCAAATCCTCCACAGAGGGTAAGACTTGTTCTTGTCTTTCATGTAGCATGGAAGTATCATAGAGTTTTGGAATCTCTATGTTCAAAACTGAGTAAAAATTCATTTATAGTGGTAGGTTGAGTTGATGGGAATTATCACCCACCTTTTACAGTATCTCAAAGGGACCATAAAAAAAAACTTTTATTTTCTTACCAAGACCTTGTAGCTTCTCCTCGTTCAACTAAATCCATACTATGTCTCCTACCTTAAATAATTTCCCTATTATGTCCTCATCAGGTAGGACCATATATTTTTATTGTGAACTTTGCAGTGTCTATTGTACTTGTATATTGATCCGCCAAATATTTTATACAAATATTTTATCCTTAAAGTAATCCCATGTAACATCATCACTTTCTCCTCACTATTTACCACATGAAATATCCAAAGATGAAGGAAGAAAATACCCAAAGCAAGTTTCAAATGGTGACTTTCCAATAAAAATGCATACTTCTTTGTTATAAGGGTGTTGTATATTCACAAGTATTTAAATGCTTCTGATCATAAGCCATCAAAATCTAAACTAAATTTCTTTTGGATACTTTTGTCTATCCATCTATATATAGATGGAATGTTTTCGACCTCTTCAAATTGGTGTACACCTTCTCCTATAATCTAGTCCAAAATACATCCATAATTTTTGTGTCCCTATATAAAATGGTGCTCCTTTGTATCCAGAAGTGAAAACATACTTGTCATAAGAAAAAAATTGTTTCTTCATGCCCACTGATGGTCCTTTTACATGGCATCGAAACACACATATTGCAAAAGCTATCAAATACGATGAATATGTAGTGATGTCCCTTTCTAGTTGTTAGTAAACATTCCACAAATTATATGGAAATGATTTCCCAAGGATATATAGGTAAGGTATGATATAGACCTTATTTCATGTTATTAGGCTTGCCAATACAACAAATCATGCATCCTATTATGAACCTACTTGCCTATTCTTTCACCTTAGGAAAATACACATACCTTCACAAGTTGGTCAATGTCTTCCATACACCAAAGTTCCATCCAACCCTGAATATGTGAGACTCTTTAATTACTTCAAAATACTCACCTTTAGGAAGACATGACTCATCCATCTTCTAGAAAAATGTATCATGGAAATTGTAGTCAATAGTGATGTCAACATCATGTGCATGTCTTCGGTTCTACAACATTTCAAAACCTACTTAAAGTACTCATCTTTTGAATATGCCTCACTATATGCATCATGGTTGAACAAATTCATGTGTGTGAAGATTACGAAAGCCATGATCTTTAATGTGTGTGTCCTTGAAAACATGTTGGCCAAATCATTTATTTTTCCCTTCTTATACTTGATCACTAAATGAAATTGTTGTAGAAACCTCATCCACTTATAATTTTTAGTTATTTTTAGCTTTCTCTAGGTCTATATGTATTTCAGTGGTTGGTGATCTTAGTGGATTATTGTCTTCTTTCCCATGACATAGTGGTTCCACCTATTCACATACTAAACTAGGGAATAGATATCATTATCATAAATGCAGTAGTTAAGAAGTACCCCATGAAATACTTCAAAGTGGAAACATAAAAGCCTTCCTCTCTACATAAATATCTCTCCCATAACATAGCCACTCACATTTTTTTTCACATTGAATGGTTGTTACAACTTTTGGTAATTCAAGTACTAGTTCTTTTCTAATATTCTTATTCAGTTCCTAAAAGGCCCTCTACTAACCATTTCCTCGTGAAAAACTCTTGCCACTTGATGTTATGGCATGGAGTGGTGTTGATACAACTAAAAGTGAGGTTATGATTTTCCTTAGGTATTATGCGTCCCTAATGAAATTTATAACATCAAAAACATTAGCAAGAGCTATCCATTTCATGATGACCTCCAACTTGGCAGGGTCTATCTTAAGCTCTCCTCCACCTATCACATAACCCACATTCACCAAATACTACTATGTGAACAAACACTTATTAATATTTGTTCGATGTTGTTGATTCTTTAATGTCTATAGAACCTGCATTAAATTTGCGATGTTCTCCTCCGAGGTAGAATTGTATACCACGTATCATCCAAATAGATAATAACAAATGAATATGTAAAAGAACATGATATATCTATAATCAACCTCATAAATATATTTATGCATTGCATAGGCCAAATGACATGACTAACAACCCATACAAACCTTGCTTATTTTTGAAGGTAGTTTTCAGGGCATCTTCTTCTTTAGCACGAACTTGGTGATATATGGCTTTAAGTCTAGCTCAATGAAGTATTTCACTTGTTGCAAGTAATCTAGTAGATCATCTCTCCTGGGTAGGGGGTACTAGTTCTTGAGATTATTTTTGTTTATTGCCATGTAATCTATTCACACCTGCCAAGTCCCATCTGTATTTGGTACAATGTTGATGGGTCATAGACATGGTGATGTATTTGCTCAAATGACACCTTGTTCGAGTAGTTGTTGTAGTCGTTTCTTCATCTCATTTCTTCTATAAAAAAACTATCTCTACAACCCAATGTTTGATAATGAGGAATTCAACAATAACTAGGTCTCATGTTCCACTTCCATATTGTATGGTAACCCTTTAGGTTCCTAGAACACATGCCTATATGCTTATATAAAATCTTCTAGTTGTTTTTTTTTAGTACGATCCTCTAGGGATGCCTTGCCTCTTCTAGAAAATTCTATAGATTGATTTTCTCCTAAATATAGTAAACATACTTATTTTTGGAACAAATAAATCTCTTGGCTTCGTTGGATGTTACAAATGAATTTTTTGAGTTTTTGTTGCATGCGTTGATGGTGAATGGTTTTCCATCCTTGATGAGTCAATACTGATTAGCTCTCCATATGAATATTACATATCACATGTACATGTAGGGACATACACAAACCACTTTATATATTCCAAGGGGAACCACATATAGTTCTACTTCATCAATAAAATAAACAATAATAACAAATCTAATTTTCCAATGTTTTTTTACCTTTAACTCTACATCGTTGTTTACCCATCCCGATGGATATTGATTTGGAGGACTACAAAATTGCAATACCAATTTGTTGACCAACTATGTTACAATGATATTTGCTTGGGATCCTAACTCAAACAGACAATTAATATATGTCTTCTCGACCTATACCTTTATGTGGAAGTGTTTTTTCATTTCTTTCTCTTCCTATTGCTAAATTCTACTCAGATTCACCTCCTTGTACACTGATGCACACAAAATATTCTCATCCATGTCCGAGGTGCTTTCTACTTGGTTTCTTGAATTAATGGAAATAATATTCTTCTTCTTCTTATTCTCTTAACCTTTTCTTTTTGGATTAAGCTTTAGATGCAACCTCCAACACTTCTCGACTGTATGATCGTTAATTTTACAATGGTTGTAGTGTTTGTTGGGATAATTTCATTAGTGTGTTGTGGTTTCCATATTTTTATCTTTTACACCTTTCCACTTCTTCTTCCCCTCTTTAGAAGAATCTTGTTGATCCTTCTACTTACGTCCACCTGATTTCGTTTTCTTCAAGCCTATTTTCTCCACTATGCCTATACAAAAGACTCATCCATTGATATCGGCTTGAACAATGTTACCTACTTTCGTAGATGGATGTGTAGATTATTTAGATACTTAAGGAGTACATCTATCTTCTTTGGGGAGATGACCAAAATTATGGCCATTTTTATAAAATTTATGTGGTACTCTTATATGCTCTACCCTTTCTTTTCCTTGAAGTAGTGCCACTAGATCCGCTAGTCCCTTACATACTAAACATAATAAATTGTTATTTTATTAGGTTTTTTAAGTCATCCAACTTAGTGGAGGTTCTCCCTCTATCCTCATAGTCTCCAAGTTCCTTTCCCAGCCAAGTGAGGGTGTGGCCATCTAATTTCAGTCATGTTGATGAAATATTTTTCTCTTCCTCAACATGTTGGACACTGGAATAAACTTCCAATTCTTGCAACTAGTGATTTAGCTTCAAAGCAATGATATCACCTTGTTACGGCTTGATATTGACCCTTGCTTCCATTTTGAACAAGGACCATGATGTATTAACAACAATTGAATTGGGTTGATCTTTTTTAAGTCCTTTCTTTAGTTGGTTATATGGATATTCTAAATCTCCTAATATCCCATCTAATCTATCATCTCCATTACAACCCCCATCATCTCCAAATATCTCGAGCTTAATGCTCAGGGCCGATAAGAGGAGATCTGTATTATAACTTATATCTACAACTTTTGCTTCTAGGTATGAAAACCTCTCCTTTGCAAGATTATGAGGGCCATTCAATAAATTTGTCAATAATCATCAGGGTTTTACAAATTTTCGCCTAGATGATCTGGATCACCTACAAATCCCCACAATATACACAAATAACTATAATTTGATACCAATATGATCCATAAACAACCATTCATTGGAAAATTTGTCGCAACATATCTAATAAAACTATATTTGAAAATTTGAAATCTATACTATTATGACTTTATTTCCCTTTAGATTTCTACATCAGATTAGTGTTAATTATGTATGCATGCAAATAAAATTATTTATAAAATAAAAAATATTGAAATAAAAGTCAAAAACCACGATTTGACACAATATATGACTTAGAAATCCCTTTTAAGAGAAAACAAAACTGGAAAGTGAGGTTGCTATGTTGTCTTTCTCTAAATATAAAATGGTTATGAGTAGAAATAAGTATGGAATGTTTCCCATGAGATAATAAAGTACAAAAATCCTCTCTATGCTCTATATCTCCTATCCTTCTTGTATATTTTCACTAATATATGGAACAACTACACTCAAAAGAATAGAACCCTTTTTCCTCCTAGTGGCCCAATTATAACACAACTCAATAACCTACTAGTGGCTAGGTTTGACTACCTCAAATATTAACCAAAGTTTCAATATGGACTCTTGTAGAGTCTTATTCATGATAATAATTTTTATAAGAACTTTTCAATGAATAATTGTGGCCAATATCATAACTTTTCAAATTATGATTGTCAAAATAGGAAAGTCAATTTCTAAGTGCCATAGTTTTCACATACTAACTCTGATTGACTCAATTCTTGTATTTTTGGAAAGGTATTTATGTGTAGAATATGAAAAACAGGGGTTATGATAAAGTGACAAAGTCTTACCCCTAAAAAACATTATTTAATGCCTCAAAATTCTCTTGGAAGGTTTTATACCCTAGTTTGCAAAATCGTATTTCACTGGTAAAATAGCCTTGCGAGTTGATTTATATAATCAATATCAATCTCAACTCATTTTTACTTGTGGTATGGTTTCCACTATAATTCTGTTGAAGCCCCGAAAATCGGGTCGACAACAAGGGGGATACCCACCCGGTCTGGACCTTGGTTGGCAGCTCCTTATCCGTTTGGTAGAGCGGGTCCGACTGGGGATAACGGGACCAGTTTCCCGATCTTGGGTGTGTGTGTGTGTGTAGAGTTGAACTATGCTGATCTAAGAGTATTTTTAAAGCTAATATAATTCAGATTCTTTAACTTTACTCTATGCTATTGTAATCTAGTGAGAAACAACACATCAAATCTATCCTAACCCGGGATTGTATATCTTCCATTATGTGATCTAAAAAGATTTCGAACAATAATTGGTAATAAAGATCATTCAGCTATTATAAAAATAGAAATCATTAAAGATAAACCACTTTGCATAAGAATTTAGGCAAAACAGTTGTGAACAGCTTATCGCATAATAAGCCATTCATATGTCAAACATAAACAATATGACTCCACCATACAAAAGTGCCAAATGATAACCCATACATTCATGCAGTAACATATAAACAACTGAAACTGTAAATCACTTAAAGAATATGAGCAGGAATTGCCAAGATATAAAAGTACCATTTATGACTAGTTCTACCCATAAGCTTCAAGCAAAAACAATCTATCTCTACTTGTCCTAAAATCTACCAAGAGTACAAAAGTGCAACATCAGTAGCAGATATCAAAATGCAAGTAAAAATAAATCTCGATCCATC